>SNQJ01S0234018.1:1765-13997 GCA_010110895.2 Picea sitchensis
AGGATTTGATTGAATTTTCATTAGAATTTAGGTGCCTAATCCTGCATATATAGTGCATGTGCTTCGTAAGCCTACGAACCTCGGATTGACAAATTAAATGGTTGGGAAATTACTACGACGGAATTAAACGACAATATTTTCGCTCAACAGTTAGCTCAACATAGTTCGGGATGAAATGACGGAGAAAGTTTGCCTTCCCTTGCAAACTTTGTAACTGGCGAAGTGAGGAAGGAGGAGGGAGATTGAGAATCGCCTCGACCTTCAAAGGATCTACCCTGATCCCTTGATGTGAAATAATAAATCCCAGAATTCGGTCAGATTCTACGCAAAAAACACATTTATGGGGATTCAAACGTATATGGTAAAACCGACATCGAAGGAAAATGGACGAAGGTGTATTGGATGATGTACACGACACATGGAATGAACGGGTAAGTCATTGAGATATGGTTTCATAATGTGCTTTATATCATGAAAGGCATAATACATAGCATGTTGAAAAGTTGCACCGACATTCTTTAAACCGAATGGAAGTTTTTGGTAGGCGAAAGTGCCCCAAGGACAAATAAGAGCGGTCTTGTGTTGGTCCACAAGAATGATATTGATTTTATTATATCCAGAGAAACCATCCATCAGAGAGAATATTTCACTTCTGTCACAATCGTTGACGATCTGGTCAACGAAGGGGGGTAGGAAAGTTGTCTTTAGGACAAGCTTTGTTAATGTCCCTATAATCAATGCACACGCGGATTGTGCCTTGTTTCATGTCAATCGGAACAAGATTGGAAACCCAGTCAGTTAGAGCCACAGGATAAATAAAGCCATCTTTGAGAAGTTTCTCAACTTCAAGCTTGATAGCGGCTGCTTTACGTGGGTGGATCGGACAAAGTCATTGATGGATGGGTTTAGCACCCAGGTATGTCTTAATCTCATGTACCACAATGTTGAGGTCAATCCCCAACATTTCTTCATAGCTCCATGCAAAGACATCACGAAATTCTTAGAAAAGAGACTTGTAGGTGACAACTTCGTCATGGGAACACGAAGCTCCGATATGCACATTTTCAACAACTCCAGGTTTTATGGATATGTCGAGGGGGATGGTGGGCGAGATATTACTTAAGTTCCCTTCGTATAACATATCGTGTGTAGACTCGGGAATGGTAGAAATGATGACAACGGTCAATAGAGTCGAGATTCGTTGGTGACCCTCGATGGTGTGTTGTTCCAAGAAGAGGATAGAACGATGATGTCCATCGTCCCAAGGGGTATCTTCCATGAACATAACAGACATAATCATCTCATCTATAGGAAAAATGACACGGAATGGATCCAGAGATAAAGAACCAAGAGAGGGGGTAGAAGGGGTTGCCGATTGAATGGATTGATAAGAAGATTCGACCAAACTCAAAGGCATTTTGTTGCCATAAAGAAGATGATTTTCGGGATTAGGTACCATCCACAGGTCATAAGGCGCATGGGTTCCATTAACATAGGTGGATATCATGTTGATCGAGGCGAAAAATGTATGTGGAACATCGGGTGGTGGAATGGGGAAAGTACCCATCAAAGAGGAATCTTTAAGAAGACCCACACCGACGTTCTCATATTCAGGGGGAGTTTTGCAATGAAAGGTACGTTGTCGGTACATGCATCAGAGTGAAAGAAGGCCAATTGGTCTATGGTAACTACTTTTCCTTGATGTGGTAAATGCACGACATGGAAAACGGTGGACACAACTGCACGCATGGAATCGATCCAACTACGGCCAAGTAGAAGGTTGTAATCGAGAGGAGCGTCAAAGACCTCCACTTAAACATTGACCATTTTTCCTTCTAACATAATAGGCAATGAAGGGAGGACACCGTAAGGCTTAAAACTAGAGCCATTGAAGGATTTGAGCGTGTTGTGGGATTCAGTCAAAGGAGGAGAGTCAATGGCTTTCCAGTAGGTAATAGACATGACACACGTCGAGGCACCCTCATCAATAATTGTTCTACAAATGTTTTTGTCGGAGACAATAACTTGTATTTGGAATGCGAATTGAGGGGGTAAACTTGGAATGTGATCTTCCAAGTCAAAAATTATTAAATTTGTATCTGTAGGGTCAATTCCACCAATAGCTTTCAACAATGACTTCCATTGTATAGGAAAACTCTGAAGCACTTCGAGGGATGACATCGCGAATGGTGCCTGGGCTAGATCTTCGACAATACTATAGTTCTAGGCAGCATGTGCATGAGGATTGAAAGCCAATTTTTGAACCACACCCTTTGGGGGAGGGCGAAGAACTGTATCTAGGCTTGGTCGTTCGAGATGAAGAGGACCGTTGGTAGGTGGATTCGTGTGAGATGGTTGGACCAACGAAGGAGGTATTGCATCAACCTTCTCTTTGGAGGAAGAATAATATTTGTCTCGAGTGGTAAGTGTGATGTCATTATTCTTTGAATTACCTGTACACATTAAGACATAGGATGTATTGGAGGGGGAAGGTTGGTCATGAATGACCAATTGGGCCTGTTGTTGAGAAGGGAAAGGTTGTGACAACACAGCCGAAGTGGGGGGTTTCGGGGTCCCTTGAAGGAACTTAGTAACCTCAGCTCATCGTGGAAAATCCTTAGTGTAGTGATCATCACAACAGATAAGACAAGGGTATCGGGGTTTGTGCTTATCCTTATCGTCAACAGGTGGTGTTTTGGTTTTCTCAGATGGCAGATTATTTTTATCCTCCTTGTTCTTACCCTTTCCTTTTTTGGACTTATTTTTGTCGGTGGGGGTAGATTGAACAGAGTTTACCTCAGAAGTCTTGCCGGTGGGGGTAGATTGAATAGAGTTTACCTCAGAAGTCTTGCCGGTGGGAGGGGTAGGAAACAAAGCATTTTGAACATTAGAAGAAATGGATTTGGGGTTGTTGCTAAAGGTTTGGACGAAATGAGGTTGGGCATGGAAAGTGCCAATCACTCCGTCAGCTACATGAGAAGTAGTAGGAGTAGTTGAAGTAGCAGAAGTAGAAGGACGAGGTGTGTCAGGGAGTCAGTCATAAAGAGTACCTATTTGTGAGTAAACGAGGTCGAGGTATTGAGCACGATTGATTGCTTTTTCTTCTATGACAACTCCACCCATGGTGATGTCATGAGTGATGTCATTCATGAATGATTTCATGAACCAATCTGCCAGCAACTGATCGGGAAGTTCAATTTTGATGAGACATCGTCTTCGTCGCCACTCATGAATGTGATCAGAGATATGAGTGGCTTTGGTTTGTTTGAAAGAACTCAAAATTTCAGTTGTCGTTTCGTAGCGGATCGGTAAATGGTAGTGTCTAAGGAAAGCCATAACGAGGGTGTTGAAGTTGACAAAGAAGCCTCGTGGTAATTATATATACCACTTCATGATGGAACCTGTGAGGGTCCATTGAAAAAGGCATAAACAAATAGAGTCATCCATAAAGGAGTTGGATGAGCACCAAAGGTGAAAAGTCATTACATGGTTTTCCGGGTCCTCTCCCGATTTACCATCGAATTTAGGGATGTTGGATGGTAGTTTGGCCAGTATGGCGGGCCATTGAGGAGAGTGACAGATCGGATCATTTAAAATGCTCGACAGATCAGGGAGGTCTAGGGTGGCTAAGAAGGGTAATTGTCTATTCACATGTGGGTACTAGTGACTTTGGGGAGGGAGTCCCATCGGTAGACCAGTGGGACCATAAGCAGTTTTCATATAATGCGAAGATCCGGGCAGATTTGGTTGTTGGTGTGGAGGCAATTAATTCATAGGGTTGTACCCTTGAATAGGGGCATGGGTTTGAGCGTTCGAGCCCCAAATAGGATTGGACGTGCCTAGATATGGCTGGCCTATACTAGGGAGCATGAAGGAGCTAGCTTGAGGCTGTTTCCCCCCAGTCGAGTGAGGATTATTTTGAATAAGATAATTCCAATTCTGGGCCAAGGATGGAGGTATGTTTTGTCCATAGGGCAGGGTCAGTGAGGGTTTCCCTCCAATCGGGGGTTGTGTCCCAATTGGGATTTGTCTTGCAAAAGGGGATTGGGTTTGGCCTCCTTGGTGAAATTGTCCACCTACAGGAATCTGGTAATTAGGTGTGAAATATGGGATGGTGCCACTAGGGTTGGTGCCTCCGATAAAGGATGGAAGAGGTCCTATGAAAGGGGGTCGAGGAAGTTTCGGAATGAAACCGGGAACAAGATGGTACCCAGAAGGAGTAGAAACGCCAGGAGTCCTAGATGAGATTTGTGTAGGAGCGAGAATAGAAGCATTCAACGCATGATATCTAGGCGGAAGTGTTGGGGTTGATCTGGGTGAAAGAAGTGTGCCAATGGAGGCTTGGCTAGCCGTTGTAATCCCGATGTGAGGGCTCGTAGTATCTGGGACCATTCTGTAATGGACCGTTTGTAGAGGGATAGTCAAGATGTGGTTAGTTGGCGAAGCGTCTGTACCAAGAAAATCATAGGCAGTAGTAAAAGTTATTGTGTCTGGATCAGATGTTTCAGGAAGCTCAGGTGTGACAGTGATATCAACGCCTACTCCTGAGCCAAATATATCCCGTCTAAAAATGTCAGTAGTCCAAAAAGGATCTTGACCCTCAGGTCCTATGAAAGGTCCAGTTGGTAATCCAGAAGACTGAAAAACTATATCTCCAGAAGAATTCACTCGAACAATACGTCTCTCAAAGTCAGGAGGAAGTCAGAAGTCCTCTCAAGAATTGGTAATGCAGAACCATTCTAAAGAGTTAGTTCTTTCCACTTGTGGAGTGGCAACGTATTGGACTTCACTCTGTTGAGGAGAGCCCTCCGGTGAGTTGGTAGGCAAGGGTTGAGAACCTTCCAGATCTTCTAGGGGTAGGCCTTGCATTCTATGTGAACGACGTGGAGGGTCAATTGTGATCGATTTAGAATCTTACGAAATAAATTCTATGGCCAAATTAGGTAAACAAACAACACGCGCTAGTAAAAACTAGGAAGCAAAACCAAGCAAACAAGACCTTCTAATTCCGAAGTCACTAGTTGGTGATGAAATCCAACGTCACGACAACAAGACAAGAAGGGGCTGGGCCAGGGTGGAAAAGTTACGTTGACGACCTACTTAATGGACTTACACCCTGGTGTAAGCTCCCACACACAATCATGGGTATACCCTCCAAGGATCCCAAGTGAGTCTAGCCAACATCGATTCTAGGTACCATGAAGACTTACCCCTTCACAGTCACCTTGTGTAAGACCCTAAGGAGATAGGCTACTAAGTTTACCACGAACAACAATGATGCCTGGGGGAACAGTCGAGAGTTTGATCCACATGAAAGGGTAGGGTATCTAGCCCAAAATCATCTTCATAGGTTTCCACTCATCATTGTGGGTATACCTTCAAGTGACCCCCGTAATACGTGCAATCTCTACACTGATATCAACAAAGCAGGGTGAGTAACTCTGTCAATCTCAATGCAACCTCAGGTTTGACCCTTGTGTGAGAAGGGCTTCCTAGGAAAAAATGCTGCAAATGGAATTTGACACTCCCTATCACAAGATACTATTGTGTGTTTTGTTCTTTGGAGAGTGTGTCTCACTGCCTATTCCAAATCTCTAGCCTAGCTAATGTTGGTGTAAAAGATCCCTAGAAAAAGTTACTAGTTGAATTTTAAAGTTGCACAATATTATTAAAGGTTGTTGTTACACAAAAAGGAGATGGAAATGAAACCAATGTTGTGTGAGACTCAGACCCAACAATGCGTAAATATGGATGAATGATACAAAAAAAATTGTTCAATGAATCCTATTTACAGGAGGCAAAGAGGAGTTTTCTAGAACAATGTGAACTACGATGTATGATCTTCTCTGAAATGTAATATCAAACAATCATGAACAATGCAAATTCCCTATTCGTTCTCTTTCAATGCTTGAATGCCCATATTTTCTGAATAAAAGGTTGCTTCAAAAAGAAAATGTCTTTAATTTTTTATTAGAAGCCAAGCAACAGGGATGGAACTAAGAAAAAGTAAGCAACCAATGAAAAAGAAATACACAATAAACACCCAAATCGATCTTTCAATGAAGATAAAAAAAACAAACTGACAAGACCAGTCTCTTCAAAAGCACATGGGTAACAATTTTCCAAGTAATAAGAAATTGAAAAGGATAATTAATCTCAAATTTTAATCCAGTCAGAGGCTCCCGACCAAACAAGCACTCGAATTTGAGAATCAGAGATTATACCCTTGTTAAGAAAGGTCAAGAGGTAAAAATTGAGAAAAAATGATCAAGAAGAGCTCTCGATTTCCGAAAACTAATCATTCGCAATATTTGAAGTCAAGAAACATTCAATCACTGGCCAGAGAAGTTCTTTCCAGACACACCAACCAATCAGGGCATCTAAAGACACAAAAGACTTAATCCAAAAAATTTACAAGTGAGTTCGCAGTCTGACAGTGGGGTACAGTGTGAGAATTAAGGATTCTCGCAGGCTAGACATAGGCAGGTTGTGAGAAGTTCACACTAAAATGAACACTAGGGTGCGAACTTCAGTGCTTCTCGCAGGCTACAGAAAGGTGCAGTGCGAGAAGGTTTGTAATCAAGAAAATTTTGGAAAAATGACAGAACTTTTGAGGGAACTTCTGGATCAGGGAGTCTGTGAGGATCTCCTCAAGACTCAGAGATTGATTGGGAATGAAAAAGGGTAGGTAAAGAGAAAATGGTCAGGTTAAAACCACCAAATTGGGTTGTATCCCCAGTGGAGTCGCCAATTTTGTTATCGGATAAATCGGTAGGTGTGGACACTAACAGATCTCCCTAGATCCACCTAGATCTAGAACAAAACAGGACAGGACATGACTCTTTCCCTAAGTTGCAGTCATTGAATCTACTACTAAGAAGGAATGAGTGGCATACCTTTATATCGCTTCCTTGGGTCTTTGTTGTTACCGCTTCACTTCGGTGATCTTGTGAAATCAGGTCCAAGACAACACAAACCAACCAAAGTGAATACAACAAAGTATATTCAATGTCAACCTATGCATATGATCAAGGAGTTATGCAATAAAATAAGAGTGATTTTATGGGAAAGGGACATGTCGTTGTATTATATTAAATGAAAGTATAAGATACAACCAGATCGCCTTGATATCGCAAGCTTCCTTTCAGTGACCCTTGGTTCCAACACAGATACTTTCTCTACATTTGCGTGAAGAAGATCCAGTACAACTTGATAGACCAAATAGGGTCTTCAAGCTCATGTCCAAATAGATTTCTTCACACAATTCTTTCACAAGTTCTTCATTCAATCTTTCTTAACCTTTTCCATGAGAAACCTTTCAATATATAGGAGAAGGAGAGATGGTTAAATGGATGAGGATGATCCCACTAAATCTGAGAAGTCAGTAAGATTCCAACCATGTGAATGCCAACTCATTTTCTAGAAGATTCCCTTCCAGAACCTTCATGACCTCTTCTCTTTTCCAAGCTTTGAAACATGTTCGCACCCTACCTATAGAGCAGACTATGAACAGTTCACACCCTAAGTTTGGGTTGCCTGCGAGAATGAAGGATTTTCGCACCCTGTAATATAGGCAGCCTGCGAACTCATCTTAAAAATGTGTTTTTTGGAAGAAGACAACAGTCACTTTTCTCAGGCAAAAAGTCCTTGTGGGAGCCTGAATACATCACTTGTAGAGACATCACTAGAGTGACCAAAATCATGTGTAACAGCAGTAGCACATAGTTCTAGGAGATCACCTTCACAATAGCAACAATTATATGAGTGATGATGGAGGGAGAGTGATTGACCATAAGTTTGTGGAGTTATCTACTATTGTACCCGATAGTTGGAGTTTAGAAGATTATTCACCATGGGTGCTAGTGGATGAGATTTTGGTCCAATCCTGGGGATTGATCAAAGCATATGATACTTTCCAGTCCTATAGTCGGTTAAAAATGTTTTTGTTGGATTTTACCAATGCTTTCATCATTGAAAGGAGCATAGGGGGAGATAGATAGTGGCAGGAGACATGGAGAGTTGGTAGGTCGACACCACCTGACATGAGTGTCTTTATTGCATACAACAGGATATGGGTGGATCATCAGAGACAAACAGTTGAGACCTTGGGTTTGATGGTGAGCATCTTAGGCCATGGGATAACAGATATCTCATAGGGTGACACATATTCAAATTATCATTGGGATGAGGATGGAGGGATTTTGATAGTTATCAGTATGAGACATGAGAATTTAGTGGGGATTGGAAGCGATGAACTTCCAATTTTTCCATGGGATCCGGGAGTCCATTTGGTTAGTGGGTTGTTTCATTTTATGATGGCCAGGTTGCACCAGAGAGCAACATAATTCACTCTTGGATTATTTTGAGAGGGATTGTAGGGACTTGTTCTATGTGCTGAGACATGTTCTCCCTATTGATACCCATGATCGAGTGTGGAGGTGGTTGGGAAGATGTTGATTCCATAGATATACCTTTACAGGTTCAACTTCGTGACAACATGCCCAATTTTCACAGGTATTTCAGCATGAGGATCCATGAGTGGGGGATCCCGTATATTACTTTTAGTATAAATTCATGATCAGAGTAGTGCAGCATCCGTGTGATGGTCCCTTTCAGAGGCTAGCATGGGACCTTGGGATTATAGGGGCGGGGATTTCATTGACTGATGGAGATGAGTGGATATTTGCAGGGGGAAGTCACTTTGAATTTCCAGTGAGCTTCAATATTGGGGGGAGAACGTCACTTGTTGGCTATTGGTTGAGGTCTTGTAGTACCTCACTATGGTAGCAACATGTTCATTTGGTGGAGGTTGTATTGGGGTTGCTACGTTCTTGGAGGATAGACTCATTTTGGGTTGAGATTGTGTGTTATTTGCAGGAGACTCATGGTATTGATATGTTATAGGACTATATTTCACGAGGCATTGTTGTTCACATTCTGATATGGGATCCAGGGATTGGAGTGCTTGGTAGTTCAACATTTGATGGAGTTGAGTTTTGAGTAGAGTGGGTGCTCAGGGAGTTGACTCAGATTCTTTGGTCTTTGATCATTCTACTGATCAGGAGCATGTGGGTGTCATGCATGGTGAGCACTTGGAGAGGCCACATCTTGAGGGGATTCTACCTTGTGTCACATAGGTGGATATGGAACACCGGTATCATATCTAGTTGGATTCAGTTATTTCTTGAGGACACACAATATTCCGGCAGAGAGGACTGTAATGTCCCAATTTTGGGACATTATAACATTACAGAGTGTTATTCCTACCAGAGTAGCCAGATAGGGGTGACATAGAGTTTGGGAGATATTGAGGGGTTTTATTGGGGATGAATTTCATCGTTCATCATTAGGATCCATTCTGCACAGCTTGCCTTCGGTTCTGTTGCATTCCGACGATTTCTGTAATTTTGAGTTATTATGGGTCATATCTTAATTAAATTCACTAAGAAAGTCATAATGTGCATATTACTTGTAGAAACATATTATTTTAATAGCTCGTCAGAATCAGGAGGAAGAGCATTACACGATAAGATGATGAGAAGTGACTTTCAGTGGTTGGAGAAGCCATAAGGATGGATAAATCACTTTTTAGAGGTAAAATGGTTAATTAATTAATTAATTAAGTGATTTAATCAAGGAATAATTAAAATTCACTTGGAGGGAAAAGGTGAACAGTGAATTAAAATCTCGGAAATCTATAAAGGAAGGGTAAAGCAATGATTTGATGTTAATATATTTGCAGAGGAGGAGGAAATCGACCCCCTTGTTGTTTTGTGGATTTTTAGAGGAAACCACCAACATTGATCGGTTTCAGTGTTGAGAGACACACCCTAGACCATCGTAGATACCATCCAGGTATTTCAGAGTGCATTACAATATCCATTTCAATGATTGCATAGCTCATCCAATGAGGGTGCAAGGATTAGGGAGAGGGTTTGTGTGTCCGTTAGAGATAATTTAGTATTTGGTCGATTCCTTCCGACCCATTAGAGAGTTATCCAGGGTGCACCTATTGAGACACCTGTCATCAGTTTCGATGGTGGAATATCCCGGAAAGAAGAAAATAGTCATTTAGGGCGCAACTCTTGAGGAATCACGTTTGGGGTTCCAGGGGACATTCTAAAGCAGATCCGAGGAAATCCTTCCTAGCCATTATAGAGGAGGTCGAGACGATCGTTTTGAGCCATACATCGTCAGATTATGATGGTGGAATCACTAGGGCTCACTCACACAACCCAGGAGGTGTGAAAACCCGTAGGGGGTGACATCCAGAGCTTCAGAGGTTGAGTCTTCAGTCCGACAGTCATCAGGATTAGCCTAGAGGCAAAGGAGCTTCTTTTGAGATAGTTTTCACTCTCATTCCGACGGGTATCACCATTAGTCTAAATTTTCCAGATTCTACAGTAGTTACTGTGAGATGTCAGACTGCTTTTTGTTGATCTATCTGTGCATGCGCAAACCATCATTCATTCTTTTGATCAAAGGTATTTCTTGTTAGTTTTTTTGTATTCCAATGATGATCCATGATATCTAACTGATGATTAGTATATCTTCTTCTAGCTTATTATTGTATTTCTTGTTTTTCCTCATTATATATATCAATGAGTTGTGTTATCCTTCTTTCGCATGCACTATATTTATACTGCTAAAACATTTAATGAATTGAAACACACATGCGAAAATCACCAAGCATGTTCACACATTAACTCAAACGCATTCAGAAACCCCCATAATATCAAATTTCAGTGGAAAAACCATATTTCAATAGTAGATATATAGATCAGCTGGATTAGGGATATTTCATCCAAAAACATACCCATTGATCCTCATCCCAAAAGAATCCACCTTCCATATAAATTCTATCTTTATCGCAACAAAATATTTTGAAGGATAAAACACAGTCACCTCCACTATAATTCATACAATGAATACCAAATAAAGAAATTATAACAAATACAAATGCAAAGATCCACATGAGACCAGGTCAGAAAAAAACACCTACTTGATCATTGACATTCTATTTTCATTTCATGAAATTTTTTGGTGGTAATGTTGTTTATAAAATACTTATACACCTGCAATAATCATAACAGATGATTAAGAAAACATATAACATTGTAAAATAGCTACAATATAGTAGCATCATCAAACATTCACTTCATGATTTCAAGACACTTTATAATAATAAAATCACCCCCACTTTCTAGAATATTTGGGAGGATCAAGAGATTAGATATGTGCTCCAAAGTGTTGAAAGTCATGTATGGAACAATATATTAATAGGCTCCTTATGATTAGAGATATTATGCATAAAGGGTTGCAATGGAAACCAAGGTTCATAACTAGAACATGTATTTCAGATAATGGTGATTTATTTTTTACCATTATAGAAGAGATTGTATAACAAACTCATTCTCAAGGGAAACAAAATTCACTCATAATACAAATTATGAGTATCAAGCAATTCAAGTACACCATAACTCAAACACTTTCAAAATTTAGAGACGAAAATGTAGGAAAAGGGACTTTCAAGTTTGGGAGAGTCTCTTTTGTGTTCTACACAAGGTCCTAAAGATAAGGAATGATAATTTGAGTTCTTAGTTGAGATGTGAGGTATAATGTATGAAGAAAGTTGATCATAACTTTTTCATATTTATATTTCTTGGATTAATGCTTATTTTCATAAGTTTTTTTGTTTGGAGAGAGCCTAGCCAACAATATATGAAACACATTGGCAGTATTAATAACTAATTCTAGAAACTCTTAGATGGGGTGACCAAAGTTGAGATTGGGTTCAGGAAAGTGACAACAACTGTTATCCACAATTTTGGTCATTGTGATGATGTCATGGTGATGTCATGATGATAGCAAATCAAACTCCTCATTAAAAGAACTCCTTCCTGAAGAGGGTTGCTCTTATCTATTTCCAGAAATCATATTTTGAAGATAGTTCGCAAGCTGCATATATACTCTCCTGCGAGAATGATACATTCCCGCATGCTGCATTCAACTAGGGTGCGAACTTCTCGCACTATAATCATTTCCAGGGTGCGAACATCTTTTTACAAAGGAAAAAGCTAAGATTCTCTAGCCTTCTAGAAGGGAATCTTCTAGAAGGATGAGTTGGTATTCGAATGGTTGTTAAGAAGCTGGCATTCCATATTTATTGGGATCATTCTTATCCTAGCAACTAACCTATTCTCTCTTATAAATTGATGAGAATACTCATGGA
>SNQJ01S0234020.1:0-11249 GCA_010110895.2 Picea sitchensis
TCCACAACATATTTTGCTTGATTTCGGAAGATCTCTTTCTTCCTCTACCATACCTCTAGACCCAAAATGTAGTGCATCAAACCTAGGTCTTTAATTTTGAACTCTGTAGTGAGTTTTCTCTTACACTCAGTGATGAGCTTCTCCACTCCTGTCAAGAACAAGTCATCCACATATGGTAGTAATATCATTGGTCCATCATCCTCAACCTTGAAGTAGAGGTTAGGATCTTCACTACTCTTGGTAAATCCCAAGCTCATCATAAATCCATCAATTTGACCATACCATGCCCTTGGTTCCTGGTTTAATCCATATAATTCCTTATTTAACCTACACACATGCATATCCCTATCATGTGTCTCGAATCCTTGTGGTTGTTCCGAATAAACCTCTTTCTCTATTACATCATTCAAAAATGTTGTCTTCACATCCATATGATGAACCTTCCATTTCATCACAGTAGTTATTGAAAGAAAAACCCTTATTGAAGTATATCTTCCCACAAAAGAAAAAGTCTCCTCTTAGTCAATTCCTTCCTTCTGAGAAAATCCTTGTGCTATAAATCTATCCTTGTATTTCTCAATGCTTCCATCTGCAACATGCTTTGTCTTGAATATCCACTTGGAACCACATCCAAAACATATTGTTTTTTCCTTTGATCTAGGAACCACATCCAAAACATATTTCTTCATTATTGACTAGTATTCCTCGACCATGGAATCCTTCCATTCTTTCTTTCCTGCAACTTCTTCATAGCTGGTAGGCTTTGCATCAATGATATCACACAATAATTCCACATAGTCGGTGTTATCACATATAGTTGTCAACAAAAGTTGGTCGTCCAAGTTTGTGTTTTGCATAGGAAGCGTCCAAGTGCAACATTCAAAAGAAGTCAATTTCAAGCTGAAATATAGGAAAAAATACAAGTTCATGTTTCAATGGGGAGATCCCGTATACAATTCAGATTAGTGGATCTTGAACAGTCAGAGTTTAAAATTCATGCAAGGATTAATGACTAGCCAAGTGTCCCGAAGTCTAGAAGTAAATATGAGCCATTCAAGGCTGGGGACACGCATTGGAAGATCTCACACTTTGTGAATTCATCACTTCGGGGAATTGCGTGAGAAACGAGAAGAAAAAGGCTTGAATCCTGAACTCCTGAAGTGAATCTTGGTTGTCCAAATCGATAGGCCACGCATCACCATATCTCTCACTTCGGGAGTCCGACACTTTGGAGGATTGCATGTGAAAGAAGAAGAAAAAGGCTTGAATCCTAAACTCCTAAAGTGAATCTCAATCATCCAAATTGAGAGGCCATGCATCACTAGATCTCTCACTTTGGGAATTCAACACTTCGCCATGCATCACTAGATCTCTCACTTTAGGAATTCAACACTTCAGAGAATTGTGTGAGCAAGGTAAAGGCCCAAAGCCCAAAATTCCAAAGGAATCTTGGTCATCCAAATCAAGAGGCTGCACGTCACCAGATCTCTCACTTCAAGAATTTGGCACTTCAGAGAAGTGCACGAGCAAGTAGGAGAAAAGAACTAAGCCCAACTCCTAAAGCTTAATATCGATCGTCCAAACCAAGAGGCCAAGTGTCACCAAATCTCTCACTTCAGGAATCTTAAAATTTCTAAGGATTGCAATTTAGCAAGTAGAAGAAAATCTCAAAGACTAAAAGTCTCAAGTGAATCTGATCATCCAAACAGAGAGGCCACATGTCACCGTGATTCTCTCACTTCAAAAATTCAACACTTTAGAGGATTTTGCAAGAAAGAAGAAGAAAACTCCTCGGCGAAGTTGAGAGTCATTGATCTTTGTAGCAGAAGTAGATTCCATAATAAGAGGTATGTGGTAGCAAAAGAGGGGATTTACCAAATTTCACATCATGACCATATCGATGACCACACTTCATCGCGGGGATGAAACATTCTTGAGCGATAAAATTATTGAGTGGTCCCAATGAATTGAAACCATGGTATAGCTTAAAGAGATACATGGAAGAAGGTGGTGAATTATGGCTTCAAAAGAGGTGTGGATCCAAATCCCTTTGAATGCCCCACAATCATGTGTGATTATATACATCAAATCCAAGAGAAACACGTGGTCGCCCCCTAGTCGTCAAGCCTCGTCCCGATCATGAGGAGAAATTAGTTAATGAAATAATGATTGGTGGTTGAAACCTTGAATCACTTAGTAATTAGAAAGCATGGAGGGAAGTTTTTTTTGATAGGCCCATACTAATTGCAGCTCTCTCCTCAATAAAAGGAACAGGTGGATAGACAAGATGTTTGTCGTACTGAGGTACCACAAGGCATTTTTCCTACAAAACCCATTACCGACAAGAGAGCCTTCTCATAGAAGGAACATGATAGACAAGAGACAAATGATACTGCAGAAGAAGTGCCCAAAGGTAGTAAAGACATGTTCATTATTATTGTTTTGAATATAAATACATTAGATGAATGATATGAAGGAATGTTTTAGAGGTTGGAGAGTTGAGAGAGTTTGAGGAGTAGAGATCTATATTTTTCAGTTGTAATCCCAAGGGCCTAGATTGTAGATACATTATGTCATTGAATATTCCTTTGATATTTTTTTTATCTAGAATTTCACTCTTAGTTTACATATTACCATCATGTTTTTCTTGTTCGATGTAATATCTCCCATCTATGGATTTTGAGGTGGTAGAGGACGGTTAGTCGAGATTCTTACTCCTTCATGGTTCATCATAAATTTTATGTTTTTTGCATCTGGATGTAATATCTATGATCTATGGATTTCTCGAGGCGTATAGATCTATTGTCATCATGCCCATCTTTGATGGTTCATCATATTGATTTTCTATTTTTATTCTTGTCTAGAGGTAGAATGTTTGATCTATAGATTCATGAGGTGGTAGAGGATCTATCAATATCTTTCCCATGTTTCATCCTTTATCACTCAGACACATTATGTATTCCTTCTCCTCATCACCACATAAACTCTTGCTTAATAGGTGCCTAAATGCCTTCATTGAGTAGACTATTTATGACTCCATATCCAAATGGTCCCAAACTGATATGCAACTACCTTTGTCATATTTTCCTCTCTCTGCAGTCTTACTTATCCACCTACTTAAACCATTTTAATACAATTTACATTTTTTTATGGGTATTGGTCTTATCCTCTGGCAATCTAAGGGTGACTCTTAGTGCCATTAGCCGATACGCTTGTTTCTTGAATTTCCTAGATGATCCATCCTTGGCACCATATCTCTCTACATCTCATCTGGCATTTTGTGCCCAAGTTGGCCTTCTCATTTGTGTAGGATTCTCCACAGACCTATGTGGTTTGGCCATATCGATTCTGGGAATGAATTCCTCTCTTCCACTTCTCTTGTCCTCATGGCTCTAGGAAATCCATATTCTCTTTGTCATGATATTTATCTACATGAATCTACTTTGACTTGTGAAAAGATGCATCCTCATTGAAGGTGACATCCCTACTAATATCAATCTATATAGGCCTTTGATGTGTCATTGTAATACAACAAATGTACCATTCTTTCTAGATGGGTCCAACTTCTTCTCTTTTGTCCTCGGGGACATGCACATATACAAGATAGCCAAATATTGTTAGGTGGTTTACCTATGGATTATATTCTGAAAACATTTCTTCTACTGTCTTGTTTTCAAGAACTCGATGGGGACTTATATTCTACACGTACACAATTGTCATCACATCTTCTTCCCATAGATACACAGGTAAATATTGATCATGGATCATGGATTTCATTACTTCCATAGTCATACAATTCTTTATCTCTACCACTCCATTTTTCTACAGATAATAGGGAGTAGAGATCTCCTTTTTAATCCCAAATTCTTTGTAGAAATATAAGATTTCATCTGAGGTGAATTCTCCTACATTTCATCTTCAATGTATTTATCTTCTTTCTCATAGTTTTATACTGTCTTGAATTCTTTGAATTACAAAATACTTCAACTTTTGAATTCAAGAAGTAAATCCAAGTTTTGCATGATTTAATCATCAATAAAATATAATTAATATATGCAATTGCTCAACAATGGTGCTAAATACTGGTCCACATACACTGGAAAGTGCACACATCCAAGAATCCTTTGGCTATGATATCATTGCTTGAAAAGGGGTTCTTTACATTCTTGTATTGTACACAACCTTTTCACATGTCATCTGAATTCACCTAAATATTTGGCAGTCTTGTTACCATCTTGATCATGATTGGTAAAGATATGTAGTGTAGGTGGGAAAATATCCTATGCCATTGCTCACTTAAATTCACAGTGTCATGAATCAATGTTGAATATGAGTGTCCCTTTAATTTATATAGTCCTCCTCTTGGACACTGATAACAACTGCATCATAAAACGTCTTTCCTTTTGGCCACGTGATAACTTCTCCATCTACAAATGAAACCTTGAAACCCTTCTCATCCAAAGTTGAAATTAAGAGAAGGTTATTCTTTAAACCTGTTACATAAATCACATCCTTCATCCTCATTTCATTATTGAAATCTAGTTTGTAGGAGGCATATCCTACTCCTTTGATCGGATATAGATAAGCATCACCTAACTTCACATTATGAGGTGAGTCGTTAAGAATTAAGTTCGACAGAGAGACTTTATACCCTATCATGTTCTTAGAAGCACCACTATCCACCAACCAAGTATCATTTCCGGGGGTGATTGTTCCTGTGAGAGATGATATTAGGATGTATTCATTGTTGATTATTTTGCTTGGTTGTCATTGTTGTCAACCCTTGAAGAAATTATGGTAGTGAATCTCGCACAAAGGTTTGGGTAATGGACTCAAGTTTGTTTGATGTATAATGGTATGGAGTTTTTAATATATTTGAAGGCAATACTATTCTATATGGATAGTAATACAGCCATACATTCCTATGGTATGTGGTACATAAATTCACGGTTAGAGAGTTATGGCCATGTGAAGTTGATAACCCTCATGAGTAATCTAGAAGCCCCTAAAAGGTCAAAGTAGTCATGGCTGCAAAGAAGAAATTATTTAAATAATAAAGTGAAGTGATGAGTACTATATCGTGCGGATACAAAATAAATTATTTAAATAATAAAGTTAATGGAGAAATTACTATGGACAAGTGGTTAGAAGTAATATCTTCTAAATAAGGAAAGTGGTTTAAGATGGTTAGAAGGCAACCCTTGAGGAAGCTACATAAACGTATAAAAAAGAGCAAGGGTCTCTCATTTTAATTACACTTGAGCATATTGAATATCTACAAGTGACTAAGGTAACCAAAGGACATCTAAGGTAATTTCACAAGGAAGGAAGTAAAGAAGGATGAACATCTGGCAGGATAAATTATTTTGATGATTCTTTCTAAGGTATGTTATTTACGTGCCATCTCACCCATTTTGCAATAACATGTTTTCTAGAATGATTCATACAATTCAATATTTTGTTGGAGGAAACATATCCATGTAGCTGTGATAAAAATTTGTGGGTCGCTCTTATTTTGAGTTACACTGTGGGAAAATATGGTTTGTATTAGTCCCTGAACTAATCTAAAACAAGGTTTCTAAAAACGCCATAAATTTCTTCATAAATGATCCAAATTAAGTAAGAACAATTGTATTCAAGTTATAGATAAAAATATGTAGTATTATTTGTACCATTTTAATATCCATAAAAAATTACATGCAGGGCATGTTGTACAACTTATATTTCTAGAATAAGCTATATAATTAAAGAAGGTATGTCATTTTTGCTATAACCTTTTCTCGAGAGGTTCCAAGTAGTGAAACATGGAGGAATTGCATAAAAGACACATTGAAGAACATTGTGTACTATTTTCAGATCTTTATTCACATGTGACATAGTTATTATTATTTCAAGTTAGGGTTGTTGACTAATCCAAAATTGGGGTCATGTGAGACTAAAGTAAAGTTTGATGAAAATTCTAGTCTCTTGTTCTTAAAGTTATGAAGGTTTGTAGGTATATCACATAATACTGTGGGTCTATTACAAGAGCTAAATTAGATTTGGATGATGAAATTGATGATGGATTTTGGCTGAGGCACATGTTGGGCACATGGCTGAGACAAGAAGTTGGATGAGCTGGCACATACATGAAGTGTATAGCTGATGATGTTGGCACATCTTGGATGATCCATGGTTGCCGAATAGTTGATGCATGACCGTACATACTCTGGTACATGGTTGGAGGCAATTTTTATTAGAATTGCTGACACATACTTTATGGATGATGTAGCATACTCTTGTCTGGTATATTATTAGAAGCACATAATGATCTTAGTGATTATTATGAGTTGTTGTGATATGTTTAGTTGATGCAAATCTTGGTGATATTATGAATATGGTTGAGAATTTTCAGGATTTATCTCGTGAGTATATCAGATTTGGTTGATAATATTGATGAGACATATCAGACAGGTCAGTTTTCACAGTTGTTGCAATGTTATTTAGACAGATTTGGGTGCATACATGCACTTGTTTATGGTATAGGCTGAGGTACAATTTGATGCATGTTCAACATAGGTTGGTTGGTATATGTTTTACATGTTGTTTGGTGTAGGTTGTTGGTACAATTTAAAAGTAGTATATCTCACAAGATACCTGGCCACAATGGTTCCATCATTCTACTATATTTTAGGATAGTTGGATGGGGCATGATAGGTGGTTGTAGCCACCTTCCTATTGTATCCCCGAGAACATAGGGGATGTAGCCTCATTCTAGTTATAGCTAGATAATTTGGGAGTTGGAGATTCCCTCGTGTTGTAGCCTAAGAAACTAGTTGTATCCTTCCAGTTGAAGTCGGAAAACAAAGGAAGTTGGTGCTTCCAATGAATGTAATTATTAAATACATATAAGAAAAAAAAGCATTATGTATTCCCACTTTGAGTTTCCACGAAAAAACACCGGTATATTGTGTATGTGTATGATTTCTCATTTATCCATTGTTTATTTACTCTACAACTATTGATGATAATGCTACATTGGATATAACACTTGCATTTTATGGTTAAAAAGGATTCAATTGCTTTTATTATTGATTAACCCCCTCTTAGTAATCCAATAGGTCGTGGATCACTTGAATCATATTCTCTTTCAATTTTCTTTCATGGTTCATTATCTTTGGTGGAATTAGAATGATTCCTCTTTCCATTTTCCTTTCTTTTAGCTTTAAGAATAAGGTGACAAAATTTTGCAATGTGTCCCAACTTTTCACAACAAATTTGAGCATTTCAACACACCTGTAGATTTATTTTTCCTAAGGTTTTATTTTTTATTAGTCATTACTCAATTTATTTTAGGAGAGAATATTCCACTGAAGAATATTCTCTTTCAATTCACACTTCAGTTTGACTAGTTGAGTTGAGTTTAGATGTTGCATTGGGATCATCACCATGCTAATTCAAACTTACCTTGGTATCATCAACAAAGTGGCACATTATCCTAGATTCCTTAAGTTAACTCCTCAATACCTTATGTTCAGTCAGTTAACTAAAGACTAGTTGGCTAGTTAACTCAACTAGGTAGAAGTTCACTCCCATAACTACCTAAGAGACTAGAATAGGTGGCATTTCACTCCCGTAACTACTGGTGTGTGTCCATATCACTCTAGAATACCACTATGGTGACTTGGTTCACCTCAAGTCGAGCTCATTGAGTTATACAGAGTATATCATGTGTAAATTATTCATTATTCACAATGGTTAATGAGAATTCTTTCCATTCTTTCTCTCCTTCTTCTTCTTTTACAATTCTCTCTGCAAATGTGTGTATCATTATTTAGCTAGATCTATTTTATTCAAGTCAACACATTTACATAATATCATATCCAATAAATTTCTAAGCAAAGCTACACCAAATTTTTTTGCAGGTACCGAGGATCGAAGACAGCGGAAAGATGGAATTCCAAAAAGAATTCATTCTTACACCTTACAACTATTTTGCATGGAAGGAGAAAATAGCCATACATCTCTGATCTAGAGGTTTGTATAGGTTAAACATGAATACAGATACAGAACCAACATCAGCCATAGAAAAATCCAAGTACTTAAATCGCATGGATGAGGCACTCAGAACTATTTGTTGTCTTATTTCTCCCGATCTCCTTTTTCATATATCTTCTTGTAAGACTCCCAATAAATCTTGGACCATCTTGGAAGGGCTCTTTGGAAAATAGGATGAGATGAGGGTACACATGATGGAGGTGGAGATTTTCACATTAGATCCAAAAAGCTTCGATAATATCCAAGATTTCTTTACAAAATTCAAGGATTTACTGTCACAACTCAAAGCTTGTGGGGTTGATAAATCAAAGGAGGAGAAACAAATGGTTCTCACCATTCTCTATAATATTAGACCTGAATTCTTTGTATTCATATCCACATTCCATACTGTCAAATTCACCTCTGGATCCACCTAGAAGATGCCTTCTCTTGAGGAATTTATCGAATCCCTGACACAAGAGCATACCAAGCTCATCAACATGGGTGCAATCAAAGGCCCAAGGGTGCATGAACTCACTGTGCATTATGGAAGCCAAAAATATCATAAATATAAAGATAATGATAAGAGGAAATCTCATGCACATATGAAGAAGGAAGGGTACACAAAACCCTTCACCAATGCCTCCGTATCCAAAGGAGAAAAGGGAAGAAAAGGAGAGAAATGCACATACTGTCACAAAGGATTCCATTTAGAATCCACATGCATGCAAAAACAAATAGATCTGATGTCTCAGATACTTCAGAAAAACAACCTTGGATATCGCATCCCCGAGGGTGCAAAGAAGAAGAAGCCAAAAGATCTGAATTCCAAGAAAGGCAATTCTAGCCATGCCTTGATTGCAATCAAATCCTCTCCCGATGCTTGGATCATAGATTCAAGAGCATCACATCACATGGCTGCCTCAAAAGCAGTCTATTATTTTTTGAATGCATGCAAATGTCCTCCTATTCTAATGGGGGACAACTCTTTTGTCGAAGTCACCGGCAAAGGAAGGATTGAAGTCACCAATGGAAGCTTCGAGAATGTGCTGCATGTTCCCAAGCTTTCTGTCAACCTTGTCTCTGTGTATCAAATGATGAATTATGGCACCAGAAAGAGAGTCATATTCACACCAAATTCCTTGGAAATCTATGACATGCAAACCAACTCCAAGGTTGCTACCGATGAGGTAAATCATCAGTCTAGATTGTATACATTTTCTGAATTAATTGAACCTAATTCTTCTTTACTGCTTACTCATGCTAATGAAAATAGTAGGATATGGCACGAAAGGTTTGTATATTTGAATTTTAGATACATGTAATATCTTAGCAAGAACAAATTAGTTGATGGTCTACTAGACATCCATTTCTCCAAGAGAGTATCTGAGGGAAGTGTTCTTGGAAAACACCCTCAAGAGAAATTCGACAAAGGTAAGTCTCAGTGAGCTTTCACACCTTTAGATCTGATCCATAGTGACCTCATGGGTCCTTTTCCACATCCATCAATCAGAAAAGTGAGGTTTGTTCTCATTTTTTTTTATGATTTCTCATGTTTTACTTGGATCTACTTTCTCAGGAAAAAATCCGAGGTCTTTCAACACCTCAAAAATTTCAAAGCTTTGGTTGAGACACAGTCCAGAAAGAAGATCAAAGTCCTCCAAACTGATAATGGGGGAGAGTATGTGAATCATGAGATTCATAATATTTTCCATGAGGCAGGGATTCAGTTGCAACATACAGTTCCCTACACTCCACAGTAAAACGGAGTAGCCGAGCGGAAAAACAGATCTCTAAAGGAGATGGCATCTTGCATGTTGCCTGCAAAGTCACTACCAAAAAGACTATGGGCCGAAGAACTTAACTGTGCAACATACATCCAAAAAAAATCTCCTCATATATTTGTCAAGGATAAGACCCCCTACGAGGCTTGGAGCAGCCTCAAACCGGAAGTGGCCCACTTTCGCATTTTTGGTTCACGTGCATGGGCCCAGATTCCCTCTGAAAAGAGGAAGGCACTTGATCCACAGAGAACTGAGTGCATTTTTGTTGGATACATGATGGTGTGAAGGTATATCAACTTATTGATCTTTCCTCGGACTGACTCATCATTGAGAATAGTGTCCAATTCGAGGAAAGTGTCTCGCATGTACCTCAATAGTCGCATGCAGACACCTTCACTCTTCCACTTATCCGAGATGATGAGCATGCACATGCTAACTCTTCTTCAAATGAGAGTTTTGATTTAGAGGACTCAGATGATTCATATTCAAAGTCAGTACAGTCATATGTAGAGTTAGAGCATCCAGATGCAGTTGCAGAGCTAGAGAAGAGGCCCAAGTGGGCATAGACTACTCTTTAGAATGCATGGGATCTTGTTGGTGATCCAGCCGATACTAGGAGGACTTGATTTTATTTTGAGGAGATTCCTATTGCACTCACTGCCACTGAACCATTTCTTTCTAGGCATCTTTTCTTGGTTCAATCTTCAGATCCACAGTCTTATGGTGAGGTTGCTGGAAATCCCTTTTGGGAATCCACCATGCAGGAGGAGTACAACTCCCTCCTCGAGAACCAGAATTGGGATCTAGTTCCCCTTCCTTCTGGGAGGAAACTTGTCAGATGAAGATGGTTCTACAGGACCAAGAGTGTAGTAGATGGATAGATCAACATATACAAAGCCAGGCTTATCGCCAAAGGCTTTCAATAGGTTCATGGTATTGACTATGATGAGACCTTCACTCTAGTAGCAAAGATGGATTCCATTTGATTGGTCCTTGCCATTCCAGTAGCCAAGGGATGGGAAGTCCATCATATGGACATGAAGAATGCATTTCTTCACGGTGATCTCTCTAAGGAGATCTACATGGAGCAACCCCAAGGATTTATGTAGGACTCATCTTTGGTCTATCGACTGAATAAGTCACTTTATGGCCTCAAGCAGGCTCTGAGGGCATGGTATGCCAAGATGGAATCCTACCTATTGTCACAGAACTTTGTACGTTGGAAATCAGACACGAATGTATACATGCTCAGGACGGCTAATTCACTTCTACTTTTAGATCTATATGTCGATGATTTGTTGATCATCGGTTGCTTGACTTCAGTGATAGCTACAATCAAGAGGATTCTTCATGATAGGTTTTTGATGATGGACATGGGTCCTCTACGCTTCTTCCTTGGACTCGAGATTAGTCAGGATGCATCAGGCATCAAACTGTCTCAAGCCAAGT
>SNQJ01S0234021.1:1938-13997 GCA_010110895.2 Picea sitchensis
ATTTCCCATCTTGTCACAATGGTAGCATTGGATAGATGAGTAATCTCTTTCCTTTTGTTGTCCTTTCTTCTAGAATCTCTTTGGATGAGATTCTTTATGACTGAATTTGTTTTGGGGGTGAGACTCTTTATGAGTTTCTTTCTGGAAGTAAGACTTATTTCTTCCTCCTTTAGTGTGAGTGGCTAGGGCTCGATATTCATCTCTTGCTAATAAATCCTCTCGGTTAGCTACTCTTGTTTCTTCTTGAATGCATTCTTCCCATAGACTGTCAAATTTTAGTTTCTCCATTATGGCACAAATTGTTTGGATGAATGAATCCCAAGGTCTTGTGAGACCATTAAGGGTCGTCATTGAATTTGTCTTCATCTATGGTATCTCCAATTGCTTCTAGTTGTTCTTTGAACTTTGATATTCTGGAGAAATATTCCTGGATTGATTCTCCTCTCTGCATCCTTGTATTCTTGAGCCGAGTTCTTAGATTCATCTTTCGATTTATGTTCTTTCCTTCATATAGTCTATTTAGGGTATCAAACATTTGTTTCAGAGTCTTCTTTGATGACACATAAGGAATCAGGTGATATTTGATTGAATCTGCAATGATTCTTTTGGCCATGATCATGTCCTTTTAATGCTTTGCTTTGTCTGCAACATCGTCGGGTTCTAGCACTTCTTCTTTGACGAATATTGGTAGGTCATTCTCTTCAAGAATGAGACCAATCCTATACTTTAAGGCATAGACGTTTTCCACACCTTCCAACTTGTGAACAAGCTTAGTGCTTGTAGACATCTTTTACCTGGAGCTAGGAAAATGTCCAAAAATGAAAATGTTCAAAATTAAATTTTGAACTTACCAGGAGGTGTGCTTGGCTGAGGCGAGTAGCCTGGTGTGTTTGGATCTGAGAAAATCCAAATTTTACCCCTCCAAACTTGATTTGCAGATTTATGGACTGGTGCTTCTAGTTTTCTGGTACCTCTGGTACTTTGGTACTTCTGTTACTTCTGGTACTCTGGTTTTCTGGTACTTTTGGTACTTTGTGAAACTAGGGTTTCACTTTCTGGGAGATCTAGCCACTGAAAAGTTGTGCTGAGCATCCCAAAGTGATCCTTGAGGAAGGGCACACTTTTCTAATGGTTTTAGGGCTGAAATACTTCATCAACAAAAATCCCTAATTTGCATGTACGACAACAATGACGTTTTTCACTTTCTCTTGTGAAAGATGCTCTCTTCAACTTAGCTATGATACCATGTTAAGGTTTAAGCTATTATTAGAGTTCTTTGCATTTCACTAGATAACAATAACATAAGATAGGATCACTAAGAAATACACAATCACAAGAGACACATCGTTTATCCTGGGAAACCCTCATGGGGGAGAAAACCCTACAAAACTTCCTTATTATAGATAGCCAATACAATGCCAAGGGATAACTCAAACAAATACATAAAGTCCTCTCCCAAGAATGAACCTCTCTCTCTTCTCCAACTGGAGCTTTGAAACTTACTTCTCAATGAATAAGTGAGTGTGTGTCTAAGTGAGGTGCTAGCCTCCTTATTTATACAACTCTGGCATGTGTGGAGGTGTCTTTTCACTGGCAGGGCCGACTTCTCAATCTGGGTGGTTATAACCACCTTTAATATATTTTGGGGCCCACTTCTTATTCTTCCTATTACAATTATGTTTTGAACAATCCAAAAAAGGGGATTTGGTCTATTACAATAGCCTACATGATCAATCCGCAATAAGGGATTGATCTAATGAATAATACAACAATAATAATTAGAATACACTTTGCAGTTACATTATTTTAAGAGGATCTATTGGAGGCGATGCAGCGACAGGTGGTAGGTGTGCCCCATGCTTGGGTATGACTCTTTCGATGTATCACAAATGCCATAGTATGCTATCATAACACAAATCCAGCGCCATAGGTGTAGATGTTCTGACTATTGTATGATCGACCGTATATGTATTTTGAGGGTGTCAACCCCAATTTTGTACTATAACATCGTATTTTTTGGAGAGATGAAATATATATAAAAAGATTGATCTTCGAATTTACTTATGTTACAATGTGTACATTGATTAAATTGTTTTCTTTGCTTTAATTACATGAAAAATTCCAATCTAAAACAAAATTAGCATATGCATTGGATACATAATTAGAACTTCTAGGTATGTGATGATAAGTAATCAAATCAAAATTTCATTTTAAAATTCGTACCCGTAAGAATCGTTGGAGTAGAGTAGGGTCCCACATACAATGACTGTCATTCAACTGAAATACTACTAACTGGGAGTCCAGGTGAACTTCTAACGAGTGAATACCATGTAAAATGGCATTGCATAAAAGTTATATAACATAACTATCCTCAACCACATTATTTGTGTATGACCCTAGACAAACTCCACCTGAAGACACCAGTAGACCCTCGGGTGAGTAAACAACCCAAGCAGTGGAAGCTAGGTTCCGTTTATGATGACTAGCCATGTCTGTGAATCCTAAGTGGACCGAAGACTCCGTTGACATCTGCCAACCAAGGGAAAACTTGATAAGAAAACTGAAGATAAAAACAAAGGGAAAATATATATACACTAAAATACATTAGTATACAAAGAGTTATGCCCAGGCTTGGGGATCAAGCATAATATATTTTCAAATAGAGCCCATTCTTGGGCTCAACCAACATGTTCCCTTCATAATATTCTAATTCATAGGCTCCTTTTTCTAAGACTCGTTGCATGATATAGGGACCGTGCCACATGGGTTTGAACTTGCCTGCCCTTGGTGGTTCTTTTGATTGATCATATAGAAGGACCAATTCACCCTCAACGTACTACTGAGGATATACATACTTATCATATTGGACCTTGAAACATCTTTTATTCTCTTCGATAGCCATGGAGGCATCTCGATGTTGGTCATCTAGACTCTTTAGGTGTACGATGCGTTGTTCAAAATTGAAAGTGTCAGGTAGGAGCACAACTGCCAATCTAAGAGAAGGGATTTCACATTCAATAGGTAAGATCGAATCCACACTGTGTACTAACTGGAAAGGAGAAAAACCGGTGGAATTTTTAACCGAGGTTCTGTATGCCCAAAGTGTTGGGTAAAGCATGATATGCCAGTAAGATTTTCTCTAGCTGACAGTTTTTTGCAAAATGGTCTTGAGAGACTTGTTTACGACCTCTACTTATCCATTTTATGGGGGGTAGTAAGGGGAAGAATGACCATGTTTAAACCCCAGTTTTGAGGCTAATTCTTTCATCATTTCATTCTGAAAGTCACTGCCATGTTCAATGACAATCTCATTTGGGATTCCAAACCTGGCTATAATTTGATTGAATACAAAGAAGGAAAAAGTGTTACCATCAGATTTAACTATAGCCATGACCTCATCCCACTTAGTAAAGTAATCTACGACAATGATAATGTGATGATTCCCCTAGCCGAAGTTGGGTTTCAATCCACAAAATCCACCCCCCACTTGGTGAAGGGACCATCGATAAAGACTGGATGGAGAGGAGCTGGATGAGAGAACATTTTCTAAGTGAACACCTAGTAGGGGTGACACTTTTTAACCACTTCGATGCAATCTTTAAAAACATACGGCCAAAAATAACTGGCTTGCAAAATTTTATGGGTTGTCGTAAGCCCAGATAGATGACCACAACAAGCCCCACTATGGTAGTTGTTTAGAACAAACTCAGCTTCTTCATGAGTTAAACAACGATACAAGATATTGTCTACTCCTCGGTGAGAGAGAGTGTCATCGATGATAAGGTAATTCTTAGCTTGGTATTGTATACGTCATCAGTCATCTCGTGAGAGATGATGAGGGAACTTCAAAGTTTGAAGATAGAAAAAAATATCTCCATACCAGGGGTCCGATGATGATACAAGGAAAATGTGTTCATCTACAAATGAATCAACATGAATGAAATCCTCATATAACCGAGGGAAGTCAGATATTAACTCTGCAAAAAATAGTGACTTTTTGGACTTTGCAGAAGCAAAATCAAGATTGAATTCTTGTAGGATGACAATCCATTTATTGTACTTCCCCCCTATGATACACCTAGTAAGGATGTATTGAAATGGATTTACATCGGCAATCACAGTAGTTTTTCAAAGAAATATATAATGTCGTAATCGTTGGATTGCGTGAATGACACCCAAAGCTAGATTTTCAACATGAGAATATTTGAGTTCAGGGCCGACTAAGTTTTGACTAAGATAGTAAATGATGTTCTCCCAGAGCTCATCATCCTCCTGAACGAACACCATACCAATCGTCTCTTTGGACGTGGCGACATAAAGCAAGTAATCTCTATCGTAGTCTAGAGACTTCAACAAAGGTGTCGATACCAAGGATTTCTTCAAAGCATC
Source organism: Picea sitchensis (assembly GCA_010110895.2). NCBI lineage: Eukaryota > Viridiplantae > Streptophyta > Pinopsida > Pinales > Pinaceae > Picea > Picea sitchensis. Next base: position 6,328 of record SNQJ01S0234021.1, read on the forward strand.
GAAGGATTCCTGGGCTTGCTCGTCCTAGATAAAAGGAGTGTCCTTCTTTAAGAGACACATGAAACCCTTAGTAATATTGGCATAGTTCACTATAAAGCATCGTAAAAATTTAGCTTTTCCCTGTAAACCTTGAAGTTGATGAATAGTGTGCAGGGGAGACAATCAAAGCATTTCTTCAACCTTTAATGGATCTACCATGATCCCATTCTCAGAGACTAAAATTCCTAGAAGTCAACCTGAACTAATGTAAAAGATTCATTTATGAGGGTTCAAACAGATACGATAATGGAAACATCTTTCAAAAACTAGTCGAAGGTGTTTAGGGTGATCCACTCTCTTACGAGAGTGAGCAACAAGATCATAGAGATAGACTTCGACTATGTGCTTGAGATCGTGAAATGCAAAGGTCATAGCTCGTTGGAAGGTTTCCTTAGTGTTCTTAAGGCCGAAAGGCATCTTCTGGTAAGTGAAAGTACCCCAAGGGAAAATAAATTCCATCTTATGTTGGTCCTCAGGCTTAATCTGAATTTGGTTATACCCTAAAAATCTGTCCATAAAAGAAAAAACTTCACTTCTTGTACACTTGTCAACAATCTGATCGATGAAGGGTGTTGGGAAGTTCTCTTTGGGACATGCTTTATTCAGGTCATGAAAATCCATGCATACGCGGATGGTTCCTTGGTTTTAATTCACTGGAACAGGATTGGATACCCATTAAATTAGGGACCCGGGTAGATAAAGCCAACATTAAGCAGTTTTTCTATCTCTTCTTTAATAGCAGGGTCCTTCCTAAGATTGACAGATCTAAGTTGTTGTCAATCAATCTTAGCATCCAGGTAGGTTTTAATCTCATGTTCGATAATTTGAGGGTCGATTCTTGGCATCTCTTCATATGACCAAGCGGACACATCGCAAAATTCTTTGAAGAGATCGGTGTAGATCAAAATTTCTTCTAGCTAACAATCCACATCAATCTATACATTTTCAACCTTGCCAGGAATATGAGATATATCGATCGTGACGGTAGGAGAGATACTCACCATGTTTCCTTCATCATAAATGATGTGCATATCAAATGGAACTATGACGTGACCAACTATCTCGCTCAAGGTAGATCTAAAATCATCTTGTTCAATTCTCACAAGTTCTGGGAGAAAATAAGGGATATGATGCATATCATCCCATGTCCCATCAGAACCATTCATGGCCTCTATGATAGCTTCATCTGAAGGTAAAGTCTCATAGAGGCAGTCACATGAACAAGATGATGAATTGTCCCACACAGGCTCAGGAACAAGATCCTCCTCATTCATCTATGAGGTAACAGGATATGGATCGATGAAAGAGTCAAGAACAACCTGATACACTATCTCTGTTTCTGATAGTGGAATGGCCATTATGGTATGTGATTGAACTTCACAATATGCAGTCAAGGAAGGTAGGGTCCAAGGATCATTAAAATACGAAGTGTAGAAAGGAACATACCTCTTTGATGGAGCATACCTACTGGACATGGTGTATATATGATGAACCAATGCCATGAATTCAAAGGTACCCATAAGGGATGAATACATTTTGACACCGATATTCTCAGTTACTGGCTGAGAATTGTTGATTACGGGGATCGATGGCCCAACATATGCATTGGGGCTAGTGTATGCAAAAGACAATTGGTCGATCGTCACGATATTCCCATCATGAGGAAAGAAAAGAGTGAGGAAGATAGACAATATGATTGCAGTCATAACATAAGTCCAATTGTGTCCTAGTAACAAGTTATAGTCGAGGGGCGCATCAACCACCTCGACATCCACCTCTACCATGTTCCCACTTAACTGGACTGGAAAGGCAGGAAGAATACCTTGAGGGAAGAAGGAATGAATGTCAAAATCAATCAACATGGTCGAATATTGAGAAAGGGTTAGAGATCCAAGGGCTTTCCAACAGACCAGAGACATCACACATGTTGCAATGCCTTCATCAACAACAATATATTTGATGGTATATTTTGAGTAACCCACGTGGATTTGGAATTCCACATGGTAAGGCAAACGAGGCTTCACATCGTTGATGTCAAAATTAATAAATTTAGAGACACAAGGATCTAGAGCTCCTAATGTAGATAGAAAGAAATTCCTCAGTGAAGGACACTTCTGGAGTACCTCCAGAGCTGACATCGCACAAGGGGTTTGATTTAGATCCTCAACAATAGAGTAATTTTGGGCAGCTCTAGAATTAGGATTGTGGGTAGAGAGCTTTAGTAATCCTTTCAGAATACGAGGCGGGGGCTCTAGTTTTTTGATCTGTAAGGGCATCTCCAGAGGAGGGGGAGACTCTAGACCAGATACAGTCTATGGAGAACTGTAATTGTGAGACCGAGTGGCTACATTAACCTCAGATTTAACCATATTGATGCATCAACTATCATTGTCTTGTGTTGGTGGGTTTTGGCTCCCATTCACCGCATTTCTATCATTTGAGGAGATCGAGGCCATGTGTTGATTATGTGGAAAGGGATTAGTCAACACAGCAAGCGGTAGAGATAAAATCCTCGCAGCTTCCACAAGTTTAGGGCATAAATGGGTAAGGTGATCGTCTGTAAACATCTTGCAGGGAAACTTCACCTTCCTCCTTTCTTTCTTTCCCTCACCAACATTATTATTCAACTTCTCATTATTACCATTGTCCTTGGGTTTATTACTATTCTTCCCACCCCTACGATTATTACCATGTCCTTTATTTTTATTCCCTCTTGGTTTTTGGTTACCATTCAGATTGGTCGATGATTTCACATAATGTACATCCACTAACTGAGTGGGAGTGGAGGACATAGATGAAGTTGGCCCTCCTATAGAATGGTTTAGAGACAACTCTTTCAAACGGATTGTCACCGAGTCTGAAGATTTCACATTGGCAGAGCCTACAATGCCATCAACATGAGGCCCAAGATTTTGTCTAGGGTCATAGTTTGACCTCGGTGCATCTGAAAGAATCTCGTATAGCATCCCAGCCTGAGCATATATGAGATCTAACTATTGGGATTTAAAAAATGGTTCTTCCTAAGATGTAACCTCAAATGTAGAAACATCCTTCAAAATATAAGGTTGTAGAGACTTAAGGAACCACTCTAGCAGGAATTCTAGGGGTATGTAGGCCTTGATCAACCCTTTCTGTCTACGCTACTCCTAGATGTGATCGAAGATATGAATGGCTTTATCTTGATGGAAGGCTGAGAGAAGTTATATTCCCGCGTCGTAATGTACTGGCAATTGGAAGTGGTTGAGGAAGACTAAAATTATTTGATTAAAATTTATGTATGTCCCCTTTGGTAGCTCGATATACCATTTCGTGGGGACCCCTATGAGGGTGTGTTGAAACAATCTTAACCGAATAGAATCATCATTAAGGGAGTTCAAAGAGCACCAAAAGTGAAAATTAGTGATGTGATCACCAGGATCGTCACCATTTTTTCCTTTGAATTTTGGAATATCTGAAGGAAGCTTGGTGGGGACGGGGGGCCATGTCGAATCATGATGCACAAGGTCATTCATTAACTTAGACAGGTCTGGTGGATTCAATGTGGCTAAGAAAGGGAGATGGGGTTGCGGCATCTGGACCCAAGATCCTTAAAAATATTGTTGTTGGGGAATCGCATCCCATCCAGGGTTCTGGTAAGCACCATGGCCCTATTCGGGATTGTAAGACCCTCCTCCGAACTATTTCATGAGGGGTTGGTTGGGAACCATTCTAATAGGAATGTTATGATGAGGGTTGTAAAAACTGCCCCCATCTGGAGTGGCTCCAAGTTGGGGGTTTCCCAAGGTATGAAACTGACCTCCTATGGGTGTGAATCCGGAGGATAAAGGTGGATTCATCATGCCAAACGTGTTGGTCGGAATCAGTATAGAGAAGGTAGGTGTAAAGGATGAGTCGTAAGCAATAGCTTGCCTACCAGGTTGGCTACTCCTTCCAGAGGCATTAGGACCTGGATTAGACCCAGGGTTAAAAGGAGGAATGGCTCCAGTTGTAGGAGTCATTTGTGGGACATGAGCACCACCAAATGAAAATGGAGCATGTGAAGGAGCCATGCCCCCAAGTCCAATACTAGTATTCAAACTAGACGGTGGGATGGAGGATGAAAATTGCAATGTGAAATTCGGCATACCATAAGGAAAAAGGGCTAGAGGCCATAGGGATGGACTAAATATTGTCGCTTGATGAGTGATAAAGGGACCCAAAAGGGTTTGTGGCTATAGGTTTCATATTCACTATAGGACAGAAAAGAGTGATAATAGGAACCTCTGACATTAGAACCATTATGGTTGAAGGTGTCAAAGGAGTATCGTTAACTATTGTAGGTATAGGATTTAAAGGACTCCCAGTATCTTTCTGAATCGATTAAGTACTCATCCTTATATGATCACAAGTCTGGTAAGTGGAGGTGTGTGTACCACATTTGATAACTTTACTCCGTTTAGAAGGAAACGACTCAAAATGTGGTGGTAATTGTAACAAGCAGCAAGACCTACAGGGAATTTGGTATGGATCCATGATGACTCAAAACTTGAGATATAAAAACAAATCCTAAGGCCAACTAGTAATCAAGGAGCACACCAAAATAATATAAAGAAAAGGCCAATATGAACAAAAATAGGATAAAGTGGCTGAAAGGGGCCTCCCTCCCTAAAGTAGGTATGCCTCGCCCAAGAGGGGCCTGAGACTCCTTGCAAAATATCGGAGGTATCATAATCAGTTATAAGGGCCCTCGTGGGATTAACAACCAGTCAGTCAGATCCCCCTGGAGAGGTAATCCTCCATAAAGGTTGTGTGTTGTCTGACCCTTATCTCACCCAGGGTACCTGCAGAATAACCCCTACAAGTAACCTATGTGGTACCTATGTCAAGCAATTAAGAAACCATGGTATAATCGATGTGTAGGTGAATAGTTGTAAGCCAGGTCTACCGTATGGGCAGGTTAACAAGGCCCGAAACCTCGAAATCACTTCCTCTCACAGAGGTAAAGGTACTAGAAAGATCCCCATAAATATATCTGACGCTAAGAAGGTATTGGGGGGATATCCCCTCAACCAACTTCACACAAACTCGTTCTTAACTCTAGTCTAAGTGGTGCCTCCTAACTTCACCAATTATACAATGTATTTCTCCACTCCGTTAGTTAGACACATATTTTGATTTAATATCCTTGGAGAAGTTTACTCACAAAATCCTATTCCAAGGCTCTAAATCCTAAGCTAGTTTGTGCACCCTGGAAAATAAAATCATTTCTAATCAATTTTAAATTATCAAAGTTTCTTTTAGTCGCCTTGCTTACTCAAAAAAGGTGCGGTCGTGAAACTAATGATGTCATGAATCAGCAAGTAAAATAAATGAATATGAATAAAATGCAAATTCCTAACTTCAATTCCCAATAAATGATAAGATTTTCAAATGAAAATTTGAATTTAGTTATGCAATTCCAAATAAGATGCAATCTTTCTATACATGTGCTAATATCAATGATAAGGACCCAAAAGATCAAATGCCAACAATGGAAAAATGATTAATATTTTTGTATTTTTAATATAAAAGAATGAAAATGCAAGGACTGAACAACAAATTGATATAGAAATTTTATTATATGTCAACAGAGACAAAACAAGTAGGATATCAAGAAGAAAACACCCATCCCAATATGCAAGGACAATCAATGAAAAGGATGATGAGAAATGCACCAGTCGAAAATTCAACCAAAGAAAGGTTTCCTATCAATCTACAGGCACTTAACAGTCATAACAGAGACCCAAGAAGACTCAACAACCATAACAACTTACCCAACAAACATCAAACTTAGCAACCAAATAGAAAAGGATGATGTACGTGACTGTTCAGGAGAAAACCACATATATACGCCTCTTGTAGGAGCACAACACGCGTATGTACGTGACTGTCAGGAAAAAACCCACGTATATGTGTTAAAACACTGCCAGGCTAAGGATAAGGCCAAGAAACTAAAACTCAAAAAGAACAGAGGCTGTCAAGAAATCAGAACACAAGAAAATAAATATAAACGAGAGCAATCAAAGGAGAAAAACACTCCAAACCCCGAAAAGAAGATTCTATCCATAGTATGTTTGCCAATTCTATTACGAGGAAAATATCTCTATGTCTAGGGGTAAACAACAGATAGACATGACTGCAGAAATCAACTCTAATATCAAATATGCTAACAAGACAAGATATAGAGCCTACCTTGTCTAGATGTTCGATGAAGTCCATCATTGAGAACTTGACTCAAAGCAATATACCTGCAACTTGTCCTCAACAACCAAGAAACACAAGCATATGGTGATAGTATATAAATTTAACAAATTCAATAGCATAATACATCAACATTCATAACAAATATGCCCATGGAATAACAATTCGAATATTTGCAAGATATTAATTGGATGAAAAAATAGTATTTCTATTAAAATGTAATCAACAGAAGTGAATGAATTACAAACTTTCGTTCTGGTGCAGTTCGAAACTGAGAAACTAAGTCCCTTCCATATAGGCCTCCACCACTTGAATCCTCCACCAAAGGCAATCTCATATAAGAGAGACAATGAGGTTCTTAATCAAGTAGGGAAGAGGTTGGTGTTTGAACAATGTGTTCAAACTTAAAAGGACAAAGGGATGCAGACTCAATATGAAGTGAATAATTTCTCCAGAGTAACTTTGCTCTCAAAGTTGAATTCTTCTCTCCTTTTCCATAGCTCAGATATGGCTCGTTTATAGCCTTAAAATGGAACTGAAGGGTCGATTTGAAACGTTTCTAGTATATGGAAGGTCAAGGATCATGGACCCTGTGATGTGACATGGAAACCCGACACTATTTTTTTAATTTTGGGCACAAAACCTGATGTACGTGGGTTGTAGTGGTGCAACCTACATATACACATGTTGTATAATATTTAGGGCACATATATGTGGAAAAATGTTATTTTTAGCTCTGGGATTTGCAGAAAGGGACTTCAAGTCTGCATAGGGAAATGGAAAAATGCCTTATGAGCAACTTTTCATAGGGTGAGGCAAATCTTGCTATAACAGTTGTAGCTTCCTTCAATTGGAGCCTATAAACTAGGGGGTTGGTGCCTCCTTCTAGTTGGTTCTGGAGAATCTTGGAAATTGTAGGTTCGTATGAATGTAATATTGTTATTTTATAAGAAAAAAATTATGTGGATTTCCACGTAAATCTGTTGTGCACTGTCTATTTCTTTTTCTGCTCTTTATTGTATATTGGGATGAATTTATTTCATTGAAAAGTTAAATTTTAAAAAGTGATAAATTGTACCTGATACTGATTCAACCCCCCTCTTAGTATCAACAATTGGTATTATAGAAGGTTACCTTCAAAACAATCTAGTCACTTGAAGGAAGATCATGAGAAAAAATGGAAGACCACATTCCAAATGGGATTCCACAATTTGATGGATACAATATTTATGCATACTAGAGAAACATAATGCAAACTTACTTGACAAATTTAGGAATGGATATATGGTTCCTAGTTTTCAATGCCTATAAAGCTCCAAAAAATACTCCAACCGATCCAGATAAGAAAAAATTAATGAGTTGCAATTCAAAGGCTAGGCATGTTATCATAAGTGGATTGACACCAACTATTT
>SNQJ01S0234023.1:0-11010 GCA_010110895.2 Picea sitchensis
TGTTTCTCAATAATAATAGGCCTTTGAGCCTCATTGTAACATAGTTCAGAGGCCAGTAGCCGCCACATCTCTTCTCAGAGATAAGCTACCAGCGCCCTAGCTAGTTTATTTCCATTCTGTCTGTAAACATATTTCAGTCATTTGTTATTAATGAAATGAAGTCTTATTTCCGATGCATCTATGTGTTTATGTGTATTTATGTATTTCATTGTGTTCCTACATAAATCCGGATCAAGAGGTTACGTAAGTCGTTGGATAATAGGAGGTATGGGGTTCAAGCCCCGTAGACTCCTATTTATGGTGTATATTGTTACATAGTTTCCAAAGATTTTAACAACCCTCACGCGAATTGTAACACCCTGTTTCCCCCATTCTGTAAAAATAACTATATTGGCCAAGAACTATGGCAAACTCAAAGATGTGAATGTTTGACTTGATGGACCTTTGTATAAAAGGTCGATGAATGTAAATTATGTTATGAATATGTGTTGCATGACTACTGGGAGAGGGATGTGCAAAAAAGAGACCACGATGGCTAATGAGAGGTGGTGGAAGGGACCTAGAATGGTTGTGTTAACTTTCACCGAGCTAGTACTGTACTGGTTTATACTTGCTCACAAACCAAAGCATCTCTCTGATCCTGGAATGGATTTCCCATCAGATTGGTAGGTGGGGAGGCTCCTCAAGAGTTAATGAGGGGATGGGGGTGAACCACCCATCCGTAACAACCCTCAGACCTGACCACGGACGGCGGAATTCACGCCACACACAACCTTGCAGACAGAAATTAGCAAGAGAGGAAATGTGGTAAGGCGGAGAGCAGTGTGCGCGACGGGGATCGTGAAAGAGACTGGAAAAAACCTGGAAACACAGGGAGTTATGAATATCAGGAGGAGATTAACCTTCATCCTGGATTGTTTTCTTATATCAGGAGAAGGAGAGTAACCTTCGTCCTTGATTTTATGTCGAGCTGGAAATAGGAGATTGAACCTCAAAGCATCGTGGTCTAGCTCGAGGGTGGCTAGTGGTAAATCCATTTGGATTCACTGAGACTACGGTTGGGTGGAAATGAGCACCCCTCTCAGCAATTGCATCACACCTGGTAGATTTGATAAATTTTCTATACCTTGTATTTCAAACTAAATATCATGAATGCATGCTTGTATTTGTATGCCCATAATAATTCATGTGTAGAATGATTGCCTGGTGTTTTAAACTGGAGATAATGGATGCATGTGTATCTTTATATGTCACCATTGGTTTCTGTATAAATGGTTAAGTCTAGAAACCTTATGCAAGGAAGGATAATTCTCTAAGGTCTCAGAGTCGTGGGAGCTTGAAGCCCCGAGAAGTTGAATTTCATGATTCAAGCTTAGAAGGGATAGCGAGCCTAATTATAGAAAGAGGGAATACCCTATCATTTGGCAAATGAATGATCGATATCCTTTCGGGAATACCTCAGATATGTCAAAAATGATGGATATAGAGAAGGAGCGCAGGCGTTAACACCTCCCCCCTTTTTGCCTTTGCAAGTAACGATGGGACCCAGGATCATAGATCCAAGGATCTGACGGAGCCCTAATGACCGTCGATCTTAGCCTTTGTATGGGCAGGAGAGTAGCATTTCGCTGACTTGCGACTTGGAGTAGTCAAGGGTAGGACTGCAAGAACTAGCAATTCGCGAGATCGTGACATAATCGTGGTCACTGGATCCAGGACACGGGAGGACCGTTGGATTAGAACTTTCATAGTTATCGCCTATCAGGTGTTCAAAACTTGAGGGAGTTTCCTTTCGATTGTGGAAGTCGCGAAGAATCGAACATCGAGGGATCGTGCAAGGACGTGACCCATCCTTAAGTGGGGACTGTATCGGTGACAGGTGGCATAACAACAAGCGCCTAGAATAAGGTGGGAATGGGTGACAGATGATGGACACATGTCGCCTAGGAAGGAGTCAACCCATTGTTGACTTATCATATCTCAGGAACTCGCGAAGGAGGAGCATGAGGGATCAACACTCCAACCCGCGAAGTCGCGAGATGCGAGTAGCGCTAGTATTTAGCATAGGAAGCAGGTAACGAGTGGTGGACACGTGTCACACTGGGGAAGAGTCAACCCACTGTTGACTTATCATGGCTCGGGGTTTCGCAGGATGAAGAAGCTGCACCTTGATCGCTAAGGTCGCGAAACGCCGAGAGTCGAGGTCTTGTGTGACGGGCAGCAGTGACACAGCTCGTGAGCATAGTATAGAGGGGTTGACAAGTGGCATGTGCGTGTCACTTTGGCAGAGTCCACGCAATATTGACTTCTCACGTCTCAGGGATTCGTGAAAGAGGAGCACGAGAACTCAACACCTCAACTAGCGATGTTGCAAGTAGTGCTAGTGTTGGGCCTAGCCCACAGTTACAGGTAGCAGGCGCTAGTGACGAGGGATCCATACCTGCATAGCATCTCGAGTATCGATGTTTGGAGAAAGGGAAGTCGAGGGTCTTGATTCCCGACTCGCGAGTTGCGAAAGGCGCTTGCGCTAAGGCCATCTTGTGGTCATTTGGGGATGTTTAAGGAAGGAGAGGGTCTACGCTAGGCCCCAAAGAAGTCTCGAGGATTTTGTTCCTCGAAGGAAAAGACAAAAAATCTAAGTTGTTCTAGTGGGTGTGTGACAAATTGGTATCAGAGCATGGTTAAAACACTTGGTTTGCTTGGGCTCACAAACGAGTTGCGCAGAAACTCCATTTGAAGTCACCCCCTATCTTAACCCCTTTAGCAAAAGCCGAAGTTAAGAATGAAAATTCCTACTGTGTGCGTTTGAAAAATATAAATTATGCACTGATTGTGAATGAATATAATGTTGGCTAACAATAAGTGTTTTTCTTTCACAATAAGTGGATGATCAACTGCGGGAAACTGCAGACGCATCGAATGGTGACACGCCAAGAAGTGGGGGATGGCTCCCACAATAGAGACAAAGAGTCTGACGAAAGGAGAGAGGTAGAGACCCCTCCCGATCTAGCTGAGACTATGAGAAGCCTCATGGTTGAACTACAAAGTTGCAAGGCCGACAACGAGAGGTTGATAAAAGAGCAAGAGAAGTAGACATAAATTAATGCAGTCTTGTTGCAAAGTTTATCTAACATAAAAAGACAATTACAGCATGAACATGACACCAGTCACGCAGACCGATGAAAACAAAGAAAAGTCGAAGTCCACCTGGGATACGGAAATGTGGTCTTTCAAGTGGCCACACTAGGAAGAGCACCTCAAGAAGGTCCACCCCAGAGATAAGGGACAAGCGTCGGACAATTCCTCTGGAAAGGAAACTAGCGACTCAGAGGGATCTTCTAGTAGCATAACTAGTTCTTATTCTCGAAGAAAATGGAAGAAGTGAAAGAATTCCAAGAGTCACAATCTTGAAGAATTCAAGAAGGCCAAACCACCCTCTTTCAATGGTGAAATAAAGAAAGGGGAGGAAGAGGAGGCCTGGATGCCTGGACTAAAGAAGTATTTTAGAGTCCACGACTTCTCAGAAAACTTGAAGGCCCGAGTAGCCACTTTCAACTTGAATGGAAAGGCTTCCATTTGGTGGGAAGACATTAAGGCTTCCATTTGGTGGGAAGACCTTAAGAATGTAAAATGGATTCACGAAGAGGACCTATCTTGGGAACGGTTTGAGAAATACTTCAGAAAGAAGTATCTAACGGAAAAGTATTTCGACGAAAAGGCTAAAGAATTCTATGAACTCAAACTGGGGCAATGCACCATAGAGGAATATGTCTGTAGATTCCTTGAATTGTTGAGGTACGTACCCTCTATAAAAGCAGAGAAGTCAAAGGTGCAACGATTCATCAGCGGACTACCTAAGGACTATCAGAACAGGATTGATTTTGACGAGCCAAAGACCCTAGAAGACACTATCCGAAAGGCAAGATATTGTTATGAACAACTGGGGCAGCGGACAGAAGAAGAAGAATAGTTCGGGATTCTAGAAAAATGGGTTTAAATCCCCAAGATTTAAAAACTATAAGAAGGAATCAAGGATGAGCTTCCCAACCCGAAGTGTACACTAGCAGAATTTCCCCTCCCAGAGTGGAAATAAACCTTCTAGATCTACCCCAGGAAAGATTGATAACCCAAAGAGATAACCCTTGAAATGTTGGGGTTGTGGAGAAGAACATCTATTGAGGGACTGCTCGCACCGACAACAGAACAGTCGGATAATTTACAACGTTCAAGAAGCTACCACCGTCAATGACATGGCTAGGAGTGTGCCACAAATTTATGCAGCCTTGGATAATAAAGAAGCTAACCACCAAGCTTCAGTGGTGGAGATGGAAGGTACGATCACCAACCATCTAGTGTCTATTCTAATTGACCCTGGTTCAAATTTGAGTTATATAGCTCCTAAGTCTATTGATAAGTGTAAATTACATCCACATAAACACACCAAGACATGGATGGTACAGTTAGCCACTGGCACCAAAAGAAAGGTAGCGTAGGTCATACCAGCTTGCCAATTCACTATGGGTGAATTCCTCACCCAAGCAACCCTTAACATACTACCCCTAGGATCATATGACATGTTGATTGGAATGGACTGGCTAGCCACATATAAAGCCAGATTGGACTGCTACCATAAAACTTTAGAGTGTGTAGGTGAATAAGGAAGAAGGATAACCCTTCGAGGGATCCAAAAACCTTTCTTGGTGAGACGAATATCAGCCCTTCAAATGAGAAAGTATTGCAAAAAGGGATGTCTACTTTATGCGATACAGGTGTTGGAATCAGCTCAAGATGACAAACCAAGCCTCGAAGACCACCCCACACTAAGAGAATATAGAGATGTATTTCTGGAAGAGGTATCGGGTCTACCTCCGAGAAGGGACATTGACTTCTCGATAGAACTTGCACCGGGAGCAGTGTCAGTGTCTAGGACACCCTACAGGTTGAGCACACCCGAGCTAGTTGAGCTTAAATTACAACTAAAAGAAATGATGGACAAATGTTATATTCGACCCAGCGTGTCTCCATGGGGAGCACCACTTTTGTTTGTAAAGAAGAAAGATGGTACCCTCCGACTATGTATAAATTATAGACAACTAAACAAGGTAACCATAAAGAACAAGTACCCCTTACCCATGATCGATGACATGTTCGATCAGTTGAGAGGTGCTTCCATATTCTCAAAGATTGAATTGAGATCTGGATACCATCAAGTCTGAATCAAGGGTGAAGACATCCACAAAACTTCCTTTAGGACGAGATATGGTCACTATCAATTTGTGGTAGTACCATTCGGATTAACCAATGCCCCTGCCACTTTTGTGTGCTTGATGAACAATGTGCTCAGCAAATTCCTAGACAAATTTGTACTAGTTTTTATTGACGATATATTAATTTACTCCAAAAATATAGAGGAACATGAGGAACATCTTAGACTTGTTCTTCAAGTGTTAAGAGAACATCATCTCTATGCCAAACTTAGCAAGTGCGACTTTTTCCAGAAGAAAATACATTACTTGGGTCATGTCATATCTGAAGAAGGAGTAGGAGTAGACCCTGACAAGACCATGTCTATCATGGAATGGCCTAGTCTAAAGGATGTTTCATATATCATATCTTTTATGGGATTAGCAGGATACTATAGGATATTTATAAAAGGATTCTCCAAGATTGGATGCCCAATCACTGCCCTCCAGAAGAAGGGAGTTAAATTCACGTGGACACAAGAATGTGAAGAAAGATTTTAATCCCTAAAACATTTACTAACCCAGGCACCCGTGTTGAAGATCATCGATCTCGAAGCTGAATTCCTCGTGTGCACAGATGCCTGCAAGGAAGGGATCGGAGGAGTCCTTATGCAAAGAGGAAGTGTAGTCTACTATGAATCCCAAAAATTGAACGAACACGAAGTCAACTATGTGACCCATGATCTAGAACTGGCTGCCATAGTGCAGGCCTTAAAAATGTGGAGGCATTACCTCCTGGGAAGAAAATTTGTACTTATGACAAACCACCGTGGATTGTGATATCTATTTGACCAACCAAAATTCAATACTAGACAAGCTAGGTGGATGGCCCTTCTTAGTGTGTTTGATTTTGAAATCAAACATATCAAGAGAAAGGAAAATAAGGTGGTCGATGCCCTTAGCAGAAGTATGAAAACAATTCATCTGGAAGCGGTGAGCACATGTGAGACGAATGTCAAGGAAAGAGTCAGGAATGCACAAGAGGCAGACACATTCTTCCAGACCGTGACCTCATATCTGGAGCAAGAACCCACAGGAATAAAATATGAAGGTTACCGGATGATAGATGGAGGTCTGCTAACTTACAAAAATAGATTGTATATTCCAGAATGTGATGACTTGAAGAGATTCATAATGGATGAACTACATAAAATACCCTATACTGGTCATCTCGGATACCAGAAGATGATCACAGCCACCAGGAAACAATTCTATTGGCCTAGATAGAAGAAATACATAGCTGAGTACTTAGCCAAATGCATAGAATGCCAACAGGTTAAAGCAGAACACCAACACCCAGCAAGATTATTACAACCTCTACCAATCTCAGAATGGAAGTGGGAAACTATTTCCATGGACTTCATCACCGGATTACCAACATCGACCAAACAGAATGATGCCATCATGGTAGTTGTGGATAAATTGAGCAAGTCTGCCCATTTTATCCCCATCAAATCGACTTGCAAGGAAATCGATATCGCCAGCGTATTCATGAAGGAGATATTCAGACTACATGGTATGCCTAAGGAGATCGTGTCTGACAGAGACACGAAATTTACTTCCAACTTTTNTGAGCCCTTTCGAAGTCCTCTATGGTAGACCGTGCAATACTCCAGTCAGTTGGAGTAATCTCGTGAACAGAGTTACTATTGGACCCGACATGTTGAAAGAACTGGAACAACAAGTGACTCAGATAAAACAGAATCTAAAGGTCGCTCAGAACAGACAGAAAAGTTATGCCGGCCGAAAGAGAACTCCGAGATAATTCAAGACAGGAGACCACGTATATCTTAGAGTTAGGCCCAGGAAGAGTTCCCTAAGGATGGGAGATTGTGCCAAGTTGGCCCCTCGGTATTGTGGACCCTTCGAAGTTCTAGATAGAGTGGGACCTGTAGCCTATAGGCTAGCACTTCCTCCCAGAGTAAAAGCACATAATGGTTTCCATGTTTCATTATTGAAGAGATATGTACATGATTCTAATCATATAATTGACTGGTCTATAATCCAGGTGGAACCGAAGGGAGAATTCCTGCCAGAACCTCAATGTATACTGGACAGAAAGGAAACCCCACTCAGGAACCGAACCATTGCATAGGTCAAGGTGCAGTGGAAACATTTTGGCCCAGATGAGGCTACATGGGAAATGGGAGATGCCATGAAACAGGTGTATCCGATTTTGTTTACTTCTGCACATACACGTCATATTGATAGATAAGAACATCGAGGATGATGTTCCTTTAAGGGGGAGGGAATTGTAACACCCTGTTTCCTCCAGTCTGTAAAAATAACTATATTGTCCAAGAACTATGGCAAACTCAAAGATGTGAAAGTTTGACTTGATGGACCTTTGTATAAAAGGTCGATGAATGTAAATTATGTTATGAATATGTGTTGCATGACTGCTGGGAGAGGGATGTTCAAAAAAGAGACCAGGATGGCTAATGAGAGGTGGTGGAAGGGACCTGGAATGGTTGCATTAACTTCCATCGAGCTAGTATTGTACTGGTTTATACTTTCTCACAAACCAAAGCAGCTCTCTGATCCTGGAATGGATTTCCCGTCATATCGGTAGGTGGGGAGGCTCCTCAAGAGTTAATGTAATGATACCAAACCATTATGCAAGGTCATCACTTGTTTTGGTGTCTTTTAAACTTTTTATGAGTGAGGTATTTTGTCAAATAGTTTGTTGATCTATTTGTTTAGATGTGTTTATATGTGTGTATGTAGCAAATAACAGAAAGAGATAACCATGGAACATACCTCAACCATATTCCATAAGATAGACAAGACAAAACATCTCAAATCTTCTTTATTCATAAAATAGAGAAACCTACTACAATGAAGATGTCGATTTGGAATGCTCAACAGATGGCCAAGAAGATAGACAATATATAAGAGTTGCTACAAAATGCTCCCACTAATAAAAAAGATGCCTCCAAAGGCTAAATAAGAAATGAAGATCAATACAAGCAGATCTGAATGCTAAACTCTCCAGCTGAAGAATGCCACGCTCCAATAGAAGGTTGAAACCCTCAATAACTCGGCCCTGCTACCAAAAGTGTCCAATCACCCTAATAAATATGCCAACTGATAGATCGGGTGATGGTAAGAACAACCCAGGTGCCCGAATCTCCAAGATCCCTCTCAATCTCTGTAGATCTGAAATCCCCCACTGAATGGTACACCCCACTGGATGACTGAAGCCCTAGATAATTCGGCCCTGCTGAAGGAGGCCTCCAAATGCTCTGAAAATCTCCAGAAATATAGATCGGGACACTGCAAGTCACTGGGTGAAGCCTCAGGGTCAGATCTGAAGTGTAACCCCTCCAAACGGACTAGATCTGGATCTCAAAAATGCCCTCCTTCTCTTCAATTCGCCCCACTGCTCAAGAAATAATTTGAACCATAAAACTATCTCAGAAAGCACTAGATCTGATGTCCAAGGCCCTGTAATGAAAACCCAAGTGATAGAATCCTCAACGGCCCTGCCAATATCCTACAGCGAATCTCTCTCCAAAGATGGTGCACCCCCTTTGCTGGAAACCCCCAATGGTGTGCCCTCCTCCTCTTCTTGTGCCTGTGGCTGTGTAGAACCCTCCTGCATTGATGTAGAACTGAGATAGAATGGTGTGGGAGAGTATTGCATCTCCGAGACCAAGCTTGGGACAATCTAGGTGGAATCTTTCACCATCGAATCGTCCTCTAGGGTTTGTTAAGTCAAAACCCTCAAAACCCCCAATGTTAGGCTCACTAGCTAGAAGCCAGAAATCAAAAGATAAACATACATGAATGAATGAGAAGAGGCCCTTACCTTTCCTTTATACTTTTGGCTCACATTGTCCCTCCAAAGTGACTTTCATTTTATTAATATTTAATTAATTAATTAACCTTTTTACCTTTGAAAATATCCTTATCTCTCCGTGTGGCTTCCCTGGCCACTGAAAGTCACTTCTAGCCATCCCATCCTGTAGTGTTGCTCCTCCCGATTCCAATGAGCTATTACATTAAGAGGTTCCTCCAAGTAATGTTCCCAAAATGACCTCTTCAGTGAATTCCATTGACTTATAGCTCAAAATAGTCAAAATCATGGAAATCATTGGAATGCAATGAAACCAAAGCCAACCTGTGTGGAATGGCTCATAATGATGGAATATGATGAGCAATGGAAGTTGGACCCCACAATGACTCTCAATAACCCTTGTACTCACTATAACCTCCATCTGGCTACTCTGGTCATCATAACCCTTTGCATTGTGATGATGTCCCAAAGTGGGGACATTACAGTTAATGAGGGGATGGAGGTGAACCACCCATCTATAATAGCCCTCAGAACTGACCACGGACGACGAAATTCATGCCACATGCAACCTTGCAGACAGAAATTGGCAAGAGAGGAAATGTGGTAAGGCGGAGAGCAGTGTGTGTGACGGGGATCATGAAAGAGATTGGAGAAACCCTGGAAATGCAGAGAGTTCTAAATATCAGGAGAAGGAGAGTAACCTTCATCCTAGATTGTTTTCCTGTATCAGGAGAAGGAGAGTAACCTTCGTCCTTGATTTTCTGTCGAGCTGGAAATAGGAGACTGAACCTCAAAGCATCGTGGTCTAGCTCAGGGGTGGCTAGTGGTAAATCCGTTTGGAGTCACTGAGCCTACGGTTGGGTGGAAACGAGCACCCCTCTTAGCAGTTGCATCATGCCTGGTAGATTTGATAAGTGTTCTATACCTTGTATTTCGAACTAAATATCATGAATGCATGCTTGTATTTGTATGCCCATAATAATTCCTGTGTAGAATGATTGCCTATTGTTTTAAACTGGAGATAATGGATGCATGTGTATGTTTATATGTCACCGTTGGTTTTTGTATAAATGGTTAAGTCTGGAAACCATATGCAAGGAAGGATAGTTCTCTAAGGTCTTGGAGTCGTGGGAGCTTGAAGCCCTGAGAAGTTGAATTTCGTGATTCAAGCTCAGAAGGGATAGCGAGCCTAATTATAGAAAGAGGGAATACCCTATCATTTGGTAAACGAACGGTCGAAATCCTTTCAGGAATACCCCGGATATGTCAAAACCAATGGATCTAGAGAAGGAGCGTAGGCGTTAACACCTCACCCCTTTTTGCCTTCGCAAGTAGTGATGGGACCCAAGACCGTAGATCCAAGGATCTGACGGAGCCCTAATGATCGTCGATCTTAGCCTTTGTATGGGCAGGAGAGTAGAATTTTGCTGACTCGGGACTTCAAGTAGTCAAGGGTAGGACTGCATGAACTCACGATTCATGAGATCGCGACGTAATCATGGTCATTGGATCCAGAGCACGGGAGGACCGTTGGATTACAACTTTCATAGTTATCGCCTATCGGGGGTTCGAAACTTGAGGGAGTTTCCTTTCGATTGTGGAAGTCACAAAGAGTCGAACGCCGAGGGCTCGTGCAAGCACATGACCCGTCCTTAAGTCGGGACCGTATGGGTGACAGGTGGCATAACAACAAGTGCCCAGAAGAAGGTGGGAACATGTGACAGATGATGGACACATGTCGCCTGGGAAGGAGTCAACCCATTGTTGACTTATCGTATCTTGGGAACTCACGAAGGAGGAGCATGGGGGCTCAACACTCCAACCCGCGAAGTCGCGAGATGCGAGTAGCACTAGTATTTAGCCTAGGAAGCGGGTAACCGGTGGTGGACACATGTCACACTGGGGAAGAGTCAACCCACTGTTGACTTATCGTGGCTCGGGGTTTCACAGGATGAAGAAGTTGCACCT
>SNQJ01S0234025.1:1969-13996 GCA_010110895.2 Picea sitchensis
CTAGTTTTTAGATGTTTTTGGTCTTTTTCCAAGCCCTAAAATGCACCAAACATGTGTCAGAGGGCCCCCATATTGAGGTTTGCGACACTTAAGAGTGTCACAATCATACCTTATTGAGAAGTGAGACAATATCACTCTATGTGTAAAAACAGGGTGCGACACTCGTAAAACTCAAAAAAAAATTTCACTTTACATTGTGGGGTTTGAAAATCTTGGATGCCAGTTGGTAGATAAGTTCTCTAATTGTTGTTTGTAGGATTTTTCGTTAAACAAAATGTTGGAATGGAGGGAGAGAGAGAATGAAATGGAATATCAAATTGTGTCTAATGATCCAAATACCATTTTGGCACTCCAACGTTGTGGGTTAGAAAAATTGTTCGAAGTTCATGGCACGAGGGCCCAGGTTCGTTTATTGGAATTCCTAGTGAAGATGTGGGAACCTAATGAATAAGTTTTCAAGGTTGGAGTTCATGACCTAGCCTTGGAAATTGAAGACATTTACTTCTTGACCAAGCTCTCAAGACAAGGAGAGTGAGTTTATTTGTCTTGGTTCAGAGGAGGTGGTGAGAAGACCGAAAGGTATGTCTCACAACACAACATTGTAGGTACCAGAAAAAGAAGCAAGAAGATTCCAATAAAAAATGTTGCAGATCTTTCCTTAAGAACCATCCTTTTCACTATTACTCAAGTTGTCAGAAGTGCATCTCCTCACTTGGCTACCAATGCCCAAATGCAATAAGCAGTTGATTGTATGGCACTAAAAATATTTAACTTGTGTGAAGGGATCTTGGAGAGCATGAGAGACCAATTGACCAAGTGAAAAATAGGTAGATTGAAGCAATTTGGTTATGATTCAATTTTGTTATCTTTTTTCCTAGAAAGAGTTCCCCTATTTCATCTACAAAGTATGGAGATAGACGAATACCCTAATTGACAAGAGCCTCGTATGAAGAGGTGGGTGGATATGAAGGCACGCCATGTCGATGGACCAATAGTTTTGTATGATGAGAAATTATTCAAATGGTTGAAGAAACAACTCATAATGATAGAATACTATGCTTATACATGGATGGATTTCTGAGGATATACATACTTAGTCCTTCCAGAGGGATACCAGTGGAGCGATTCGATTAAAAAGAAACCATTTTTTTTTAATTTGAAAGTTTTA
Source organism: Picea sitchensis (assembly GCA_010110895.2). Taxonomy (NCBI): domain Eukaryota; kingdom Viridiplantae; phylum Streptophyta; class Pinopsida; order Pinales; family Pinaceae; genus Picea; species Picea sitchensis. Next base: position 3,138 of record SNQJ01S0234025.1, read on the forward strand.
AGTGTTTTTGTTGTATTGAGACTAATTTGGTTTTCACCGTGCAGATATTGGTCCAAACAAACCGTATGGGACTTTGTTGATACATAGGTGAGGTGATAAAGGTGCGATGGTTTCTTATGATCGTGAAACAACAGAGGAGCTCGAGGAAATTGAACATAAGCTTGAGGGGTTGAGCTTGTGATACAAATTTTATGAGTAGAACGAAATGAATACATATTATTAAAAGATGACTAACACAGAATAATAGAGATACAGTAAAACAAGTTTCCTATTCAATAAGGAAATAAGCTAAAACTGTAAAATGTAGCAGAAAACAAGCTTGTTGGAATGGTGGCGGCTTATCTCTGAGAAGAGATGTGACGACTGTGCTCATTCGCAAGAAGATGATTACAATGAGGCTCTGAAGGCCTTTTTACAATAAACAGGAATGTCAAAAACCCTATACATCCAAAAAACTAACCCTAGCAGATGAAGCGCCAAAAGTCATGTGGGCCCCGTTTGGGTAAGTTAGTACATCAACTTCCCGGGGGCGTAACTTTTGCATATGATCTTCATTTTAGGCACACGATAGCCCGTTGGAAATATACCGCCGAGGATATTAATTTTGGGGGATCATTCAAATAATTTGACTATCATTGAGAATATTTGTCCCAAAAAACATTCATTTAGGCCCTCAAAATGGCCCCGGAAGTTAAAAACTGCTAAAAATAGTAAATTGCCAAAATTGCCAAAAAACTCTTTTCAGCGAGTTGGAAAAGGTCGGTGGCCACCGATATTCACCTCGATCAATCCTACCTCCTTAGGAAGAAATGGTATCCATTGTGTTGATTTCCTCCATCAGATGAGGAAAGTTTTTCTAAATTTGGGCCTGGGTGAGCCACTTGCCTTGGTGAAAGAGCTGCCCTAATTTGACGACTCGATAAAGTTGAATCCTTTGCTATCAAGTGCCCTTGATCTGTGTGTCGAAAATATGATTACTAAATTCCTGTTGCATGCAGTCAAGTTTGATCTCTTTTGGTTTCAACTTCTCTGCTACCTCTAAGGTGTACAATAATGGTGAGAAATATGGCCGAAGGAGAGCCATGTTGAAGACTGGGTGTAGGCCAAGGAAAGGGGGAATGTGGAGCTCAAAAGCATTGTCACCCAAAACCTTGGTAATGGTGTATGACCCATAATGGACTGGGTGAAGCTTCCAATGGGGCCCTGTAAGGCGTTCTTTCTGCAAGTGCAACCAAACTTTTTCTCCCACTTGAAACTTATGTGGCACCTGATGTTGATCATGACGCTGCTTGTACTTGGAATTAGACTTATGTAGAATATCCTGAACCTGTTGGAAGATGTGTTGGATCCTCTCAATGAACCAGGTGACTTTTTCAGGTTCTGGTGGAGTAGGGGACGAGTCAGCCGAGGTGGTCACCAAGGGTAGTGCAACATCCATGGGGGCCAATGGTTGGAATCCCAACCCCACCTGAAAGGGGTTGTGGCTAGTTGACCTATGCAGGGATCGATTGTATCTATGTTGGACATAGGGAGGAATCTCATCCTATGTGTGGGGTTTTTTTGAATTGTACATGTGTAGGATATGTACGATAATTCTATTGACTACCTCAGTTTGGCCATTTTTCTAGGGGTGGAAGGAAGTGGATTTGGTGAGCTTGGTATCTAGCAGTGACCAGAGGCTCGACCAAAATGTGCTAAGGAACCAACTATCATGGTCTGAGATAATGGTTTGTGGGATCCAAAAATGTACCAATACTCGTTCAAAGAATATTTTGTCAATGGCTTCTGCTGTGATGTTCTTCTTACAGGCGACTAGAATTGCCATCTTGGAAAAGCGATCAACAACCACAAAAACACAGTCATTTCCCCTCTTGGTGGATGAGAGGCCCGACATGTAGTCCATTGAGATGGATTCCCACGGCCTGTCAGGAGTAGACAGAGGGGTGTACATGCCCTATTTCTTAGTGGTCGGTTTGGAAATAGCACAGGCGGTGTAGGACCTAATAAACTTGCTGACATCCTATTGAAGTTTCAGCCAGTAGAAATTTTTCTGCAGCACTGCCACTGTCTTTTTGACGCCAAAGTGTCCTACCACCTGACTGTAGTGCTATTCCCAAATCAGCTTCGTGCGCTTGTTTGATGGAATGCAGAGATGGCCCATATGGCACAACAACCCATATTGAAGATGGAAATTAGTGACCACTGAGTTGGCTCCCAACATTTGGCAGGTGGTGGAGAAGTCAGGGTCCATATCGTAGAAGTGGGGCCATACAAACGTCTCATGGCCACAAGACTCTAAAATCATGGTGAGTGTCGCGACTGGAGGTCGACTGAGGCAATCAACAACTCAGTTAGTACTTCCTATTTTATACTTGATGTTGAGGTGGAACTGTTGTAAGTACATGGACCACTTCTGTTGGCGGTCATTCTGCAATTTTCCCTATGTCTGCATGAACTGTAGTGGCTTGTGATCAAGGTGGACAAATGTCTCCTTCCCAAGAATGTAATGTCTCCACTGGCGACAAAATTTCACAATGATGTACATTTCTTTGTCCTAAGTAGGGTACTTATGGATAGCATCTAATAGTGTCTCACTATGATATGCCATGGGGTGGTCGTGTTGAGTGAGAATGATGCCCACAACATAGTCTGAGGAAGCTCTCTCTATATCAAAGGGATGTTTCAGGTCTAGTAATGAAATTACTGGGGATGAGAACAAAATATTCTTCAATTCATCGAAGGCTTGTTGTTGAGACATGCCCCACACAATTTTTTCTTTATCGCCACCCCTGGTTACTTCGCTGAGGGCCCATGCGATATGAGAGAATCCCAACACAAACCTGCAATAGAAATTGGTGAGGCCCTAGAAGCTCCAAATTTCATCGAGTGTGGTTGGGGATGGCCAGTGACGAATGATCTGGATCTTGTCTAGATCCACATGCAAGGAGCATTTTTCCAAGTTTGCATATAGTTTATTCTATTGCAGGGTGTGCGAAACCTACTCAATATGCTACAAGTGTTCCACCCAAGTCTTTTTGTAGATGAGGATGTCATCCAGATAAACCACTACAAAAGTATTGGTGAAAGGTCGTAGGATATCATCCATCATCCTCATAAAATTTGTTGAAGCATTTTTCAAACCAAAGGGAATGACCAACCATTCAAAAATACCTTATTTTGACTTGAAGGAAGTCTTCCATACATCTGTCTATTCTATTGGGACCTAGTGGTAGCCAGAATTTAGATCAATATTACTAAAGTATTTTCCCCCCGTGAGTTGATCAAAGAGGTCGTCGATTCAAGGAATCAGGTACCGGTTTTATATTGTGATTTTATTCAGGGCCTGGTAATCAATGCAGAGTCACCAGGTCTCATCTTTATTTTGCACCAACACGATTAGGCTCCCACAAGGCGATGAGTTGGGACGTATGTGCCCCTTGTGGAGAAGTTCTTGGATCTGCCTCTTGATCTCCTCATTTTCTAACAGAGAGCGGCGGTAGACTGGCCCATTGGGTAGTGGTGCACCTCGGGTTAGATCAATGGGATGCTTGACCCGATAGTGCAGAGGTACCCTGGTAGGAGAGGAGAAGATATATAAGTATTCTTCTATGACCTTATCAACTTTCTTCTGTTGTGTGGAGATATCGCCTGCAGAGGCCCTAGATGTGGTTACGATCTTTCGCTCACTTTGAGAGCGAATCATGAAGAAGACAAATTTCCCGGTCTGAGAGAAGACCTTCCTGCATTGCTTGGCAGAGATCAAGGAAATAACACCAAGAGAGACTGCCTCGAGTATCCTGTACAATTTCCTATTGTAACACCCCAGGTTTTGAACCCCAATTTTTAAATATTGTATTGTTACAATGTTGAGAGGCCAGAGTTCCAAAACATTTATTAAAAGGGMAGTGTTCCCATGACATGTAATATTTTTATCATTAATACGAATAAATACATGGCTGGCTATTAGATGGACAAGGACTAGAGTTATAGGGGGCTATGATTCCATAAGAGAGGGGGCTTGAGGGGCTAAATGTTTATTTCCTATCTTAATTACCATTTTTGTCTAAGGGAGGGGATCGGTTACATGAGCTTCTTGGGGAAGGCCAAGAGGTTCTTGATTCTCCCCAAAATTACTTCAACACACCTTTGGTTTGATGGGGGGGTTGTTCGTTGGCTCATTTTCTCCTTCACTTTTTCATTCGCACCATTATATCCCTCAAGAAATTTCATGCATGTACCTCCATGCACCCACTTACCCGTTCATTGATCCATCTTTCATCTGCGTCTTGGCTCGGGGAAAGGGAGTCAAACTACTGAAGATTATCCACAAGATAGTTGGTTGTAGTGGTCGCTAGTGTGATCCAACCGTGACCCGAGGCGGCATGTCTGAGATGTGTTGGATTACATCCAATGTTTCTCACAGCTGCGAGTCTTGAGAGTTCTAGCATTGAGATTCTGGACCAATTTCACTGGAGCCCAAATTATGGAGAAGGACTTCCTGAGGGACTGCGCGATAGAGAAGGGTGGAGGCCCGTTCTCTCGGGTGGTGAAAGATGGGTATAAGAGATATGGGAACTTGGATTGTTGTGAGAGTTGGGAAGCCTATGAGAGCTTGGGTGCTGACTAGTTTGGGAAGCCAAGTAACACTCTGGAATCGTCCTTGTGGATTCATAGCCCTGGCTCGAGGGTGATGCTGCTCTTGAGATTTGGAACAATAGTGTCTACGGTTGGGTGGAACTTTCTTGGTCTAGATCCAGTCGGTTTCAGCTTTCATAAAGATAATTTCTCTCTGTTATGGTGTCATTTACATGTATATGAATGTATTTCTACTGTGTATATTTAATTATCATTTAACTGAATCTTTAGCTTATGCATGCTTGCTGGATATTGCTGTGCATGTCATTAAACTCTTTTATTTTATGCATCCTTAAATTTTAAAAGGTATCTGTAAGAGAAAGAAGTCTAAGGGAGGGCTTGAAGGTAGCGTACCCTGGCCTGTGGGTGGCTGGGTATGTTACAATTTGGTATCAGAGCTTCTGGTTGAAACAACGGGCTGATATGGGCCAGGTCTATTGGTCAGAGTCTCGGGGTGGAGATCAAATCCTGACCATGGAGTTGAAAATCTTAGGAGGAATGGCATTGCAAAATATACATGGGAGATAGAACGTCAAAGACCCATGTAATGGGTTCGAAGGATCGTGACCGTCCCCTTTGAATTTGGGAGCGATCACCATTGTAGGATTATGAGAGATCCGGGATCGTTGGATCGGAGGATAGGAAAACAAGACTCGTTTGATGAAAAGGAATCAAGGATTAAGGTCACAACCGTCAGATCCCATGGCAGACTGATATCAATGGATAGGAGGCATTGCAGGGAATCGAGTTGCATAGGAGATAATTTCCCAAGGTGGTTATCTCCAAACAACGGTTTCCCCAAGGGGTTACATGTCAGCATCAAGAGAATTGTGGGGCGAAAAGAGGGTTACTCCAAACTCTCAGTACATGACCCTACAAATTTAAAGGCATGCAATGATGTGACAGGTCAAGGCTCGAACATCAAAACTCTGAATATCCAAAGTAGTTGATAATTCTCGATCCATAGGAGGACACGTGTCAACCGATCGTGTGCTCCAGGTGAAAGCACTCCAGGAAAGAGCGAGTGAGGATGTTGTCGTAGGGGAAGACCCAAGGTTCAACTCTATAATAATGCACCAACAAAACCCTAACTACTAACTATTTCGGCAACACCTGTGAAGCAGATGAAGTCTCACCTGAGGTGGAGGTAGGGGGGTTGCAGGATTCAAGTGTCTACAACCTAGCTGGGACATAGATATGTGATTACAATACTTAGCAGAGMACTTAGTAGTTAACATTTATGATCATTTAACCCCTTATTCACATCACAGGTAAAACCCTAATTACAAAACATCRCAGTATTCAACAAGATCTAACATATTCAAGCACTTAACACATAGAAATAGAGCATATCTAGCATTCATTAAAATTACTAAGCACTAATATACTATATCAGATGCATATAACATACATAAAGACGACAACACTAAGAATAAGTCAAATCAATCACACAAAGCAACCACAACACAGGATATACGTGGTTCACCCCAGCGTGGGGCTACGTCCACCAACTCTTCATCTTGTTTATTATCTTCTGTCAATCTCCTTACATGCACAGATCCTCAAAACCAACTCCACATAGGACAGGAGATCTGTGTGCACCTCTCCATATCCTTCTTCCCTGAGTTAGGTCACATCACAAAGACTTCTTACACCATCTGGACATAAGCTTCTTAAAACCACTTGCACTTAGCTCTGGAAGTTTTAACACATAGTATGCACAAAACCTCTAGCTTCGTACTAAGCCACAAACATCCACTACTTTCTTACATCTCCTAGATATCTATTTATATATTACAAAAGAGGCCTAAGCATAGGTAAACCCACGGTCCGACATCCCATACCCATTATATAAACCTTAAACCCAAAAATCTCACAAAAGGGGGTGAGATCCCACGATCTCCACTTCGCCTGGCACTTCGTCTTTGACCAGCCTGTCGAAGTCCCAAAAATGGTCAAACAAGACTAGCGTTTCCACAAAACCTAGTCAAGGGCCTATAGAGGAGAAGTTGAGAGTGGAAACTCTCGAATCCAGGAGAGCCAGAGACCCGAAGTAAATGTCGACTGTCGGATCGTCTGAAGTAGATCTTGACCATCGATCGCCAAGAGGTTACATGTCAGAAGATTAGTAACTCTGGAGGAATCTGTTCGAGAGGTTTTCAATTTGAGACTCCCGAAGTCCCGAAGCCCAAAGAGCCGAAGTGATGGGGCACGATGACATCACCAGGAGGTGATTTGGACCCTGAAATTTCCTAAGTGACGTGGCTTGCGGACGTCACCTGGGATGACATGGACACATGGAATGTGTGCCACATGTTAGTAAGTTTTGAGCATTTGGAGTATTGAAAATCCAATTAAAAAATGACACGTGTCACCCTCCTAATTGGGCCATGTGTTTGTTTCTAGTATTTCTCCACATGGCGACAGATCGTGCAGTCTGGAGACTGGGCACTCCAGTGGGGAAAGATGTGACAGGTTGCATTGGGTTAAAAAATCCTAAAGGCCCGAAGGTCTGAGACGTATCGACCATTGATTTCAGAAGACACACGTCTAAGGATCGTCGATTTTGGGTGAAAGAACTCTGGGATAAAGTGTAGGAGGAAAGTTTGAAACTTCCAAAGCATGAAGAGCCGAATCGATTCACAATCACTGATTTGTGGGAGGAAACCCGTCGGTAGATCATGAACTTCGGGTAAAATAATTCTGGTAGGAGGAAAGTGAGAAAAGTTGAGACTCCCAAAGTGCAGAGCCCTGAAGTGGATCTCGATCGTTGATTGTGAAAGAGGATGAGGACCGTTGATCTGGTCCTGGATGAAAGTTCTGAAGTCCTGAAGCTCTGGCCGACACGTTCTTTTTCAACAAAGTGTAGGGTCATGGCTATGATCATATTCATATTAAGAACTGAGGGAAGGAGGGCTAAGGGTCGAATTGGTTGTCTTCGAGACAAAAAAGTGATAAGGAAGGATTTAGCCATGGTTTCTAGCCATGGCCACCTGGGAAGGTGGTTTGAAGGAAGTGAATGCACAGGATGAGTTCTGTGTTGGTCAAGGATATCAAGACACTCTTATCTTCAGAGAATGGGGATATGATCTCCATGAACAAAAATAAAATAAGAAAGAGACCTGTAGCATGGTTTGGCAATTTTGTTTATCATATGCATAATTATAACAAAATGGTCGCTTGCAAATTTTGCAGAATTAAGGGGCTTAAGAACATCAACTCAAGATTCATATTGAGGAAATGGAAGAAGGCGAGGGAGCCTCCAATCATGATAAGGAGGCCAAAGGCCAGAATACTAGAGTTGTAAATGCAGAGACAGAGTCCAATGGATGCAAGGGAAAAGGAGAGTAGGAAACACTACTAGAAACGGTAAGAATCTTGAAGATGGAAGGACAGAGCTACAAAGTAGACAACGAGAGACTGATGAGAGAGAAAATTCAAATAAATGATCGAGTGTTGTAGAGCTTAAACCAGTTGCAGAGAAAAATGAAGAAGGGATCAAACTCAAGACAAGAGGAAGAGGGAAAGTGCCATGAAATAAGGAATGATTGTGGAAGAGATGGTTATTCCAAAAGTGCTAGCAAAGCTCATGGACACCACTCACCTCCTTACTCAGAAATAAAGATTTATGCATCAGAAGATCCCGTAAGAAGTCTGGAGGTGTCTCCTATCAGACACCAAAGAAGGAAACAAGAGATAGATAGTTTGCAATTAGAGTTGAGGAAGCTCAAGCCACCTTCCTTCGATGGTGAAAGAGAAAGGGAATATGATGTCGAAGCATGGTTTCTTGGGCTCAGGAGACATTTTCAGTTGAATATCTATTCATCAAACCTGGAAGCCATGATTGCCACCTACCATTTACACGGGAAAGATGCAATGTGGTGGGACCAAATGAAGCAAGTGGAACATGTTAGTGAAAGTAGGATCACTTGGAAGCAGTTCAAGAAGTACTTCCAAAAGGAGTACCTCTCAGAGAATTTCTATGACAAGAAAATGCAGGAGTTCTTTTAACTCAGGTTGGGAAGCATGACTATGGCAGAGTACGAGAAGACATCCTTGGGATTGTTAAAGTATGTCAGGTTCATTGGTGATGAGAAAGTGAAAATACAAATATTTCTAAGTGGACTTCCAACATTTTATAAGGAAAAGATAAGGTATGATGAACCCAAGACCTTGATTGAAGCTATCAGGAAGGCTAAATACCTGTATGAGAAAGGATATCTAAGAAAATCCCTACAAAAATCTTGGAAGGACAAGAAAAATGCGAAGTCCAATCAGAGGAGGAAAGGATTCAAACATCCCTTCAATAGGAATGAGCCTAATAGAAATCATCCAGATCAATATGCTAAGGGAGATTTCAAGAAAGAAGATTCCTTGGGAAAAAGGGGAAGAGAATCAATCCAATGTTGGGGATGCAAGGAAGATCAGCTGTACAAAGATTTCCCACACAGAAAGGACAGAGTGAAGACTCTGCACAACATCCAAGAGGCTACAACAGTCAAAGATATGGGAAGAATATATGCAGCTTTAGATGATCGACAAGCAGAGTACCAGTCCAATATGATCGAGGTGGAAGGTAAGATCATAAATCAACCTGTTGCTATTTTGATTGATTCAGAAGCAAGTCATTGCTACATTGATCCTGAGATAGTGGATAGATTAAATTTGGAGAAAAGTAAACTTGGAAAATAAATTTTGGTTCAGTTATCCACTGGAACCAAAATAAGAATCCATGATATGGTCAGAAGTTGTTCCATAAGTCTTAATGGTGTGAATACTAGTATTGATCTAAATATCATACCATTGGGGTCTTATGATATTCTGATTGGAATGGATTGGTTGGACAAGCATCATGATGTCATAGATTTTCATAACAAGACATTTAAATGTATTTATGGAAATGGAAATGGAAAATAGAGCAATTTGAAAGGAATTCCAAGACCCATCTCTATAAGGGCGATTTCAGCCTTACAGTTAAAAATATGCTTTAGGAAAGGATGTCAACTGTATGCAACTCATGTGGAAGAGCCAGATAATACAAAAGGGCCAAGATTTGAAGATTTCTCGATACTACAGGAATTTGAAGATGTATTCCAAGAAATACCCGAATTGCCACTATAAGTGGGAGATTTCACAATTGATTTAGTGCCAGGAGTTCCCCGGTGTCAAAAACACCTTACAGAATGAGCACACCCGAGTTAAAAGAATTAAAAATCTAGTTGGAGGATTGTTGAAGAAAGGGTACATACGTCGAAGTGCTTCACCTTGGGGAGCACCAGTAATTTTTGTCAAAAAGAAGGATGGAACCTTGAGGTTGTGTATTAACTTCCGACAACTGAACAAGTACACTATAAAGAACAAGTATCCTCTACCCCAAATCCAAAGAGGAATCCATCAGCAAGGCTCAATAGTTTGATATCATTTATGCTCAGTCAGGTTACTTATACACATTATTACCTGATGCACCCAGACCTGTAGAATTTGGCCAGGACGTCTCACGCTGCAGATGGGTTGATTGGTACCACGACACACCACAATCTATACATTCAGGCACCACCTATGTACAGTACACCCCAATATTCATCGACATATAGAGGGCCATATTATTACCCTCCTCCCCCTTATCAACAGCCATATCTTGTTACCCCCCCATCCACCCATGAGTGGACCCTTGTCAACACCCATGATGTGCCCGACCTCTCAACCAAGTTATGGTTCCCCTTCTACATCAGCATATAACCAGGGAACTAGTGAAAGCACTTCACCTTCCTATGTGCCCTATGGATAATTACCACAAAACAATCTGTATTTCCCATTTCTCATTCCTCCACAGTCAATTTCCCCTCCACAGGGACAACCACACGTCAGCATTAACTTTGTTCAGCTCTCTCCCATTCAACAAATTCATACTTTTGAATAATTGAATATGGAAAATCCAGCCCATCAGTCGAATAATACCAAGAAGAAAGGGAAAAAAATATCCCAGGAACAGGGGTAAATAACCCCCAACAAAACCAACCTATTGGGGGAAATCAGAATCAGGGAAACCAAAACCCCCAAGGGAACAATACCAACAAATGTCAAGGAAGGAACAACAACAACAACCTCTGGAAGAACTTCCCTTGCACTCTTTTTGGTGAGAATGGACATTATACCCACCATTTCCCCCAATTTTATGACTTTAAATGGATGAAAGACTCCATGAACACGCCACATCCTCCAGT
>SNQJ01S0234025.1:14006-24821 GCA_010110895.2 Picea sitchensis
TCCACAGATGATGGTTTGATGATCCAGGTGCAGGGCCATTAGATGCGCTGTAGGTAGAGGTCGGCGGGGGGATGGAGGATATATGTAGCCGATTCGAGGAGGTGTTGCAGGGAGTTCCAGAGGGCATGCGGTCCCAAATTAAGGATGAGAGAGTCCCGGAGAAGTGTGTGGGTGTTCCAGTAGAGTGGCGAACCCTGATCCATCGGGCAGCTGTAGTGAGGGCAACGATGACTGGTCGACTGCCCTTGGACCTGGAGGACCCCCAGCTAGTGGGACACCTCCTGCTGACAGAGGCCATGGTGGGGGAGCTCTGGGGGCACCATGAGTGCCGGTTTTGTTTTTTGTATTTATATAGGTTTGGAAGCCCATTTTGTACCTATAGGGGTGAGGGGACTCATTGGCTTATGCGCGATGTATATGTTGTATGTTTGTAAACATTTATGGTACGTGGACCGATATATATATATATATATATAGATACACATATTTGGGATCTTTGTGATGTTTACCTGCGTTTATATGTTGTGACCTGATGTTTGAGGATTTATGTAATGATGATGTGCTAATGTGATAAATTCCAATATAATACTAGGTTAGCCATGTTATCTTCTATTTGATTAAATTGTCGTGGAATATGTGTAAATGTAACTGAATCAAATTTTCGAGATAAGAGTCTAACTTGCAGGTATTTGCGAAAGAGGCAAGGATCGCAGACACAATATACATTGTTGAACTACAGGACGACAAGTTGGGAATATAATAAGATGCTAAGGTGACGAATGTGGCGGTGAATAGCCTCGATGAGGAGACCAATAACGACTGCGCATTCTTCTTGGTTGTTAGTGGCTGAGCCCAAACATATGTCACTGGATTGGAGTAGTTCATGTGAGGGGGAATAGAGGGCCCAAGTGGTCGAAGTGATATTCTATGTCCAATGGCTAGCACCGTCAGCGTAACCGATGTGGTAGGTTGATGGAGGATGCATCTGTAAATAACACAAATGGTATATCAAACATGAGGCATGGAGGTGAAAAAAGAAGAATAAAAAATATACAAATGTGTACAAAGAAAAAACCTACTATAGGATGACTACGCTCAGGCGTAAAACTTCTTTAAGTACAACCCGTTGACGGGTTATTTGAAAGGATAGCTTTATGGAGAGGCCATGATGTATGTGCCTTTAGTGAGGCAGTGTTGGACAATGTAGGGTCCATTCCATAATGACTTGAATTTCCCGTGACCAAGAGTATTGTGAGAAATATCGTAAGCTAGGACGAGATCTCCTTCGTTAAATGAGAAAATCTTGACATGGTGGTCAAAGGTGGCTTTAGACCATTTTTTAGCTGCCTCATTATTCTGTAATGAAGACCAACGATCTTCATCCAATGAATCTAAGGTCAACAAGTGCTTCTCTATTGGAGAAGTGTAAGGTAATAGCTTGATGGCAGTGCACAATGTGGGAATTTTGCACTTGATGGGGAGGGTTTCTTCAATACCATGGATGAGATGAAATAGTGTAAAATCGGTGGTAGTTTTGACTGCAATGCGATAAGACCATAATGCTGAAAATAATATATGATGCCAATTGGTCTTATGTTTGTTGACAATAAATTGTAGCATGGTTTTGAGGACTTTGCTAACAACCTCAAACTATCCATTGGACTAAGGGTAGTATGGGGAGGAAAAATCATGGGAGAAGCCTAACTTTGAGTAGAGTTCGATGAAGATATCATTCTCAAAGTGCTTACCATGATCAGAGACTAATTGTAGTGGAATTCCGAAATGGGTAATGACGTGGTTGAAGAAGAAACACACTGCTGTGTCAGTGGTATTGTTGAAGGTAGGCATGGCTTTAGACCATTTGGTAAAGTAATATACTGCCACGACGATGTACTTGTGTCCATGACTAGATGGAGGATTGCAAGTCATGAAGTCTATGCCCCATTTGAATAAGGGGCTGGTGGTGATGACTGGATGGAGAAGAGAGGGTGGTGCTCATGCTTTTTTTGCATGGAGATGACATTTTTCACATCGCTTGATGGCGTGGATGCAGTCATGAAATAGTGTGGGCCAGAAGTATCATTCTCAAATGCCTTTTTGGGTGGTGGACATACCTGAGAGGTGGCCGCTGCAAGCGCCGCTATGGAAATCATTCAAGACTCTTTCTTCTTCATTGATGGTCAGACATCGGTGGAGTATGGTGTCGACCCCATGTCGATATAAGATGTTACCGATGAGGAGGTACCAAGGGGCCTGATGGCATATACGCCGAAGATCATATCGAGAGAGATGAGACCCAAAATTTTGTGTCCAAAGGTAGATGAGGAGGTCACCATACCAGGGGTCATCTGAGGGGATGAAGAAGAGGTGTTCGTTAGGAAAATCCGTGTTGATGGGTGAACCTTTAGCGCCTGAGGGAAAGGCCGTGATGAGTTCGTCGAGAATGAGTGCTTTATTTCTTTTGGGAGTTGATAACTCTAGGTCGTATTCCTGAAGGATGATGATCCATCGGGAAATTTTTCCATTAATCTGTAGTCGACTAAGAAAGTACTGCATGGGGTTGGAATCTGCCACAACTTTGGTAGTGTGAAGCAACATATAGTGACGCAGTTTTTGAACTGCGAGGACAATTGCGAGGGCTAGTTTCTCAGCATGATTGTATTTCAAGCGTGGTCCTAAAATAGTTTTACTGATATAGTAAATAACATGCTCATGCCCATCATCCCCTAGTTGGATGAGGAATCCTACTACTGAGACAAGTGAGGCTGATAAGTAGAGGATGTAATCACCATCATAGTCTCGAGGACTAATCAAAGGGGCATTGGATAGTGCCATTTTTAAATCATCAAAAGTGGTTTGGGCATGTTCATCCCATCGAAATGGGATATCATGGCATAGTAAGTGAAGGAAACCATGTGTGAAAGTGGCGTAATATGGGACAAAGTGTTGTAACATTTTGGATTTTCCTTGTAGGCTCTGCAGTTGGTGCAAATTCCTAAGTGGTTTAATTTCTATGATATATTGGACCTTGAGGGGGTCCACTATGATGCCGTGTTGGGAAATAATGAACCCAAGGAGGCGTCTGACAGTGATGCAAAACACACATTTGAGAGAGTTCAAGAGGATGTTGTATTGGCGACATCGTTGAAAGACAACGCGTAAGTCATCTAAATGTTGAGTTCATTGGTTAGATCGAGCAGTGAGGTCATCCAAGTAGGTGAGAATGATGCAAGAAATATCATGGAAAACATAAGTCATAGCATGTTGGAACGTAGCACCTGTGTTTTTGAGTCCAAAAGGCATGACACGATAAGAAAAAGTACCCCATGTGGTAGTAAAAGTGGTTTTATATTGATTGAATGGATGGATTTGGATTTTATTGTAGCTAGAGAACCCATCCATGAAGGATAATGCCTCATGGCTGGCACAACCATCGATAATTTGGTCAATGAAAGGGGTTGGAAATTTGTCTTTGGGACAAGCATGGTTGAGATCAGGAAAGTCGGTGCAGACACGAATAGTGCCCTGTTTTTTGTTCATGGGGACGGGGTTGGAAACCGATGAGGTATACGCAATGGGGAATATGAACCCTGCGGTGCGTAAGTTGTCAATTTTGGTTTTGATAGCCACATCTTTGGATGGGTGAAGTGGGCGCTTCTTTTGAAGGATTGGGGTGACATTTGGCCATGTGTCTATGTGATGTTCGACGATAGAGGGATCGAGGCGGGGAATCTCTGTATATGACTAGGAAAATATATCCCGGTATTCTTGAAAGAGAGATTTGTAAGCTATGAGTTCTTTAGGGGAGCATGCAACGCCAATGGTGATTTCCTCTATCATTCCCAGTGTGATGGAAATGTCGATTTTTATAGTGGGGGAAATGTTGGCCTTGTTTCCTTCCTCAAAAGCATTTGAGGAAGGGATAGGGTTGTTGAACCAATCTATATGCCATGACGGAATAAAATCCTTGGGTTTGATTGTGCATATGGAGGCTTGTCTAGGAAGGTTAGGGGATTCCTGTGAGAGAAAAAATGCTCGATGATGGAGCACATTCCATGGACAATCGGGAGTAGTGAGTTCCTCTAGGATATCTTCATCCTAGTGAAAAATGCGAGAATACATGGGATTCATGGAGGTGACACGGGTGACTATCATAGTGTAATTATACTCAAGTGGTGAAGACGTAGAGGGGACATCAAAACCATGTTGCAATGGCTCACTTGACATAAACCAAATGTCCAGACACTATGGGGGGTAAACTGTGGTAGGGGGTAAGATTTCCTGGGGGAAATGAACCGGGGAATTGGGAGGATTTGGGGGAATATCCTTAGACAGTCTATACATGAACCACGAAGGGGTGGGAAGTGACTCAGGTCCCGGGGAGGAGATATGGACAATATATGGAGAAGAGATAGGGAGAGTAACTTGTGTCACATGAGGTAAGGTGGTCAAATGATTTGGACTAAGGGTTAATTGTCGACGTATGTATTCAATGATCAAAGGACACTAGTATGTGAAATAAGAAAGTGAGTCACAAAGAGAGCAAGGGAATCTCATCCATTCGGGGACTGAGGTAGATACATAATGGATGTTGGTGATGTGGGTACCCAAAATTGGTGGTGGAGAGGGTTCTTGCTGAAAGGTTTGGTGTATTTCATTTAGCATTTGGTGAAACTGAGGTAGAGGTGGGAAATGATGAGTGCAGTGGCCATATTCTGAATAGATGGCACAAGTGAATTTGGTTCGCAACCCTTTACTACCTGTAGTGGGGGACGATGTTGTAGTACTAGATGTGCTTGGTGAAGCAGTGAGCAATGTGGTTTCTCGAGGGAGTTGAATTAGATTGTGTAATTCAGGAAGAGAGGGACATATATTAGTGGGGTGTCCCTCTCTTTCGAAGAGTGCGGAAGGAGGTTGAATTCAAGGAGGAAGTGGAGCAGTGGGATATTTCTTCTTCCATCTACTCCCAACGATAACAGTGGTGCTGACGATTAGGGGTGAGGGTGGTGTGGCTGGAGTTAGTACTGGAATATGCATCGGGATTCCCTCTAACTGAGGAGGGAGGGATGGTTGAGGAACCATCTCGGGTGGTTGTAGATACCATACAGGGATGGTGAGTACCATGTTGGGAAGGGTAAGCATTGCAGCTACCTGAAAGGATTGTACTCCTGGTGGTGGTTATAATAAGGGGATTTGAGTGATGGCTTGGGGGATTGTCTCCCAAATTGGGATTTTACCCCGGGGGATGGGGAAATAAGGGATAAGTTGTGTAGTAGGGTTCTTAGGGAAATCCTGAGGTAAAATTTCTTCAACTGGTGGGACGTCGAGTTGAGGAGAGGCCTCAGTGGGAGAGATGGTGTCTCCAATGTCAATTCCATTAGAAGATATGACACACACTTGTGTTGAAGGGTGTATGAGAGGTGGTGCTCCATGGTATGCCCCCAACAAGGATGGGTCCTTGAAAATTACAGGGCCTATTTCAATGAGTGAATAAGCATCAGAACTAGTGTGGACAAGAGGCAAGATGTTATCAATGTTGGTGGAATGGTTAGGCTCATAATGTATAATTTGGTCGATGGTGACAATTTTTCCATTGTGGGGGAACATCATTATTCGAAACAAAGAAGAAGCCACTTCCTTCATAGCGTACATGTAGCTACATATAATCAATATATTATAATCGAGAGGGGCATTGATAACCTCAATGTCGATGAGGATGTTTTTTCCCCCGAGTTTGACGGGGACATTTTGAAAGATCCCTTCAAGGGAGGATGGTCGACCATCATAGTTTCTTAATGTGATGGTAGGTGGTATAAGCTTAGGGGAGCCAATTTTCTGCCATACCATTTTGGACATGATGCATGTGGATTAACCTTCATCAATGATACACCGATGAACTATGATGTTACGAATATTGACTGGTATCTGGAAAGCTACCAGAGCGGGGAGACCAGGTTCTTCGCTATCTATATCAAATGTGATGAGTCTTGTATCATCTAGGTCGACCGCCCCCAGGGTGGAAAGCAAGGATTTCTGTTGGGTTGGAAATGTTTGGAGGACCTCCAATATAGACATAGCTACAGGGGTCTGAGCTAAGTCATCGACCAGACTGTAATTGTGTGATTCCCTAGCTTGAGGGTTGTTGACATTCCGTCGTAACACAATGCGAGGGATATGAATGGGGGGTTCAATGTTAGGGCGTGGAATCATCAAAGGTTGTCCAGATGTAGTGGGAGATGCTTACGAAGTGGTGGGAGTAGTTTCAGGAGGTGATCTATATTGACAACCACATGTTTGCAGAATAATTTCTTATTCGCTAGTGAGGAGAATATTGCGATCCACTGGATTTCTAGGGTGGGTGGTCCCTGTTTTTTGATACTGCCCCATTTTTGGTGGGGAAGGGTGTACCTCCTTTTGGGTATTCATCACACCTTGGTGTGGAATAGGGTTTTGCAACACGACCGACTGTGGTTGTTGCAAATACTATTGTGGGGTCTGCTGAGGGGAAAGAGGCACTGGAGGATGTGGCGTGTTCATGGAGTCTTTCATCCATTTAAAGTCATAAAATTGGGGGAAATGGTGGGTATAATGTCCATTCTCACCAAAAAGAGTGCAAGGGAAGTTCTTCCAGAGGTTGTTGTTGTTGTTCCTTCCTTGGCATTTGTTGGTATTGTTCCCTTGGGGGTTTTGGTTTCCCTGATTCTGATTTCCCCCAATAGGTTGGTTTTGTTGGGGGTTATTTACCCCTGTTCCTGGGATATTTTTTTTCCTTTCTTCTTGGTATTATTCGACTGATGGGATGGATTTTCCATATTCAATTGTTCAAAAGTATGAATTTGTTGAATGGGAGAGAGCTGAACAAAGTTAATGCTGACGTGTGGTTGTCCCTGTGGAGGGGAAATTGACTGTGGAGGAATGAGAAATGGGAAATACAGATTGTTTTGTGGTAATTATCCATAGGGCGCATAGGAAGGTGAAGTGCTTTCACTAGTTCCCTGGTTATATGATGATGTAGAAGGGGAACCATAACTTGGTTGAGAGGTCGGGCACATCATGGGTGTTGACAAGGGTCCACTCATGGGTGGATGGGGGGGGTAACAAGATATGGCTGTTGATAAGGGGGAGGAGGGTAATAATATGGCCCTCTATATGTCGATGAATATTGGGGTGTACTGTACATAGGTGGTGCCTGAATGTATAGATTGTGGTGTGTCATGGTACCAATCAACCCATCTGCAGCGTGAGACATGTCCTGGCCAAATTCTACAGGTCTGGGTGCATCAGGTAATAATGTGTATAAGTAACCTGACTGAGCATAAATGATATCAAACTATTGAGCCTTGCTGATGGATTCCTCTTTGTATTTGGGGAAGGTGGATGCCACATATTTGGAAAGTATAGAGACGAGTGATTTTAGAAACCAATCAAGATGTTGTTCTTTGGTGGTTTCTTCTTTACTTAAACTATGTCACCGACACCATTCGTGGATGTGGTCGGCAATATGCATAGATGAGGTTTGTTTTCAGTAGGAGAGAAGTTCTAAACTAGTGTCATGACGAATTGGTAGTTGAAAAAAGGCCTAAAAATCTTTGTCCAAGGATTCAAAAGTCACATGGGACCCTGATTTTTCGTCCACATACCATTTGGATGATGGACTAGTGAGTGTTTGTTGAAATAACCTTAAATGGATGGAGTCATCCATGATGCTATTTGAAGAGCACCATAAGTGGAAGTTCATGTCATGGTCGGCAGGATCTTCCCCTAATTTTCCCTCAAATTTTGGAATATCTGAAGGTAGTTTGGTAGGCATATTGGGCCATGTGGGGTTATGTAATATAGGATCATTCATGAGTTTACTCAAATAAGGAATGTTGAGAGACGCCAAATATGGCATGGGTGGTGGTGGTGGAGGATTAGTTCCATCCATGGCATGAGCAGGTATTGGTCCTGATCCTTGAGGGGGATTTGGTGGGGTTGTACTTCTCCCTTGAGAAGAATTTTCCCCCCTGCTTCCTTGTGAAGGATATCTAGTGGATGGGTGGTCGTGGGAATTGGACCCAAGTAAAGTGGAACCAAGAAAATATGATCCTAAAATGGTGGCACTCATGGGGGTGTGATATGGTTGAGCTGGTGAGTCGGTAAGACTAGGAACTCCTCCTAGAATGGGAGGGATATTCTGCAAGCGTATGGAACGATGAAGATTCTTTGGGTCCCCTATGATGTCCGACTAGAAAAGTGAATGTGTGAAAATGGTGATGAGAGAAATAAATGAATAAGAGATTTGTATAATTTTGGACCTTCACAATATAACTCACAATTGCATGTAATCAAATGATCATCATACATTAATAAACTGAAAATAAACATACATGTGGGTAGGTGGATTTTGTCTGCGTGGGGGAACAAATAAAGCAAATGCATGTGTCCTAAAAAGACATATCTTCCTTCCTCTCAAATAACACTAGACATTCCAAGAGCATTCAACAGTGGGGTCTGAAGCCACCAGAAGAGGAACTAGTGAATGATGAAATAATCAGTTATAATGAGGGGTAGAGGGTGCATATCCCGAAAGAGCTGGAGATATTTCCCAATAGAAACACAAAATCTGATCAAGGTGCAATTGCAGCCCAAAATTGCCACCTGGGTAGATGTCCTAAATTTGTCCATTACGTCCCTCGGTCAAAGTGCAAAATTTAGATTTTCAGCCTCAGAAATGGTTCACAGGTTGGATCCCTTCCAAGAGTTGGGTGACTGAAGGGGGGATGCACACAACAACCAGATCTTGACCTTCAACCCTTCACGGGTATCTCCCTGCCTTATGGTGTAGGAACACTTGACTTGGAGGATTTTGAAGTTCCCTATTTGTCAACTTCTAATGTTTAAAAATGTGAGAACCAGATAAGGGGGGTTTATTTGGATGCCTACCCCTGAGATCCTACCTAGACTAAAAAATTTATTTTGGCACCTCCTATGGAGGAAAACTTAATGATTTTTTAGAAAACTTTTAGATGTAGTGGGCTAAGAGATTGGGGGTGTGAACCAATCTCGTTTGAATTAAGTGGGTGTGGATAATTTCTTCTGGAAATAGTGGGACGTTTTGGAATTACTTTGGAGAAAACATACTTCAACCTCCACAATTCAAGATGGAAATTATGTGAGCGAGGAGTGACTTATGTGTGTGAGCAAGTGATAAAATGTGCCAAATTTTAATAGGTTAGGTGTGAATTTGCAACATGTGGACTTCCTATAGTCCTTACAAATCTTTGTTACCTATATTACTAAGTTTCATTGGTACAACCTTGAGGAATTTTAAAATCCCTAAAGAACTAGCATGTGGACATATGGGTCCTTACCAATCCTTTAAACTCCCTAATGTTGTTTACACTAATAAATCTTGAAAAAGTATCCTAGATTGCAAGCATGTGAGCATGTATGGGCCCATTACTTTGATTTTTAAACTCCCCTAGTGATGTAAACTAATAAATCAATTTCAAGAAACTATCCTAAGTTTGCAACATGTGGGCATGTATGGGCCCTTACACATTTAATATGTTTTCAAAAAGAAATTGAGAGGAGCCCTAGGGGGCTTTTTCCTCTCCTAAATATTTTTGTTAAGGGAGATGAAATATCCCCTTAACCACCTTTTTGATTCTCAAGATCACTTTATGGTGCGAGAGAAGAACATACTCAATGATCAAAGTTGATTTCTGGTGCCAATGCAAGTGTTTTGATATGTGATAGAAAATAATCCCAACTTAACTTGTACAAACCAAACAAGCCATCCATGTGGCAAAACAAAGTAAAAGAGGAGAATATATGGTTCTTTTGACCCCCTAAGTGCTTATGTTTAACTAACCTTTCATATGGGAAATGAGCCTAAGTGGAGTGCATTTAAAAATTGCATGAAAGCAATATTTTGAAGGCTAGGGGCCTTCAAATCATCACAAAAACTCTTACAATTTTGAAACTTTGGAAATGTGTGCGGGTTACAGTTCAGACAAAGGCACAGTGGGCACACAATGTGCAGTGAACGTAATCCTTTTGGGATCATAGTGCACAGAACAAAGAAGCCTTTTGGGTGCATAGTGCGCATCTTTGGGTTGGAATACCTGCGCACATTCTGATACGCACTTGGGGGAAACGTTTTGAGTGAAACTATCCTCCTCCAACTTGAAATCTAGCTCTTGATAGGTAAGGCTAGGCCGGTTTTGGTACCTGCAAGACAAATGGATAAAAAATAAGTGCTCTCTAAGCCCAAATAGGGTGGAAATTAATACCTATCCCCAGTATGGTTGCGAATCTGTTGTGTTTGTTTCGTCACTTGGGTGAGCAAAACAAGGGCACTTGCATGCCTAGTTGGGCATGCTAGACAAGACAGAGGTTAGTGCATGAGTTTAACAAACCAAGCACATGAAATAAATAAGTAAACAAACTAAAAACAACTAAGGAAATAAAACTAGAATGCATAAGAAACTTTTAGAACCATAAACAAAAAAACCAATGACCAAGATTATGCCACCAATGGATAACTATATTAGTTGGAAAAACACCGTAGAGAAATGAGGACTTATGAGTCCCCTCTTCCTCCTTGGGAGGGATCTTGAGTTCCCTAATGGAAATCTATTCTTACAATGGTATAAAATAAAGAAAATGATGAAGAAATAAATGTCTATTCCCTCAAGAGGTGAGTGGAATGGCCTATTGGAATGTTGCTAGAATTCTCCAAGGAGAAAAGAGGATTCCCAAGGGAGGATTGAGGCAGCATAACAATACTATGAAAATCTTAATTTCTTAGTGTACCCATGGCTTCCATTT
>SNQJ01S0234027.1:1764-13996 GCA_010110895.2 Picea sitchensis
AAAATTAAGAGTTTTTATACATTCCAGTGGACAAATTGTATATTGTGGAACTCCGGGCACTATTTGCAACTCGCGGAATATTCGAAACACAATTTTGAGGCCGTCAATTCGGGAACCCGCAATCGAAAAAGTGTCCAAGTATGGAACAAGGAAACGTTGGCCGTGACTTTTTTTTGCTAATATATTGAAATTTGTAATATCTTTGCCATTACCTCGAAAGATCTTATTTCCATATTTTTGGACAATTTATGTAGGGATGGTTGGTTCTAGAGACTTTTGCTTATTAATGACGATCTTTACAATTGTTGCATGATGTCATTTTAGTATTAAACCTTTCATGTTGCATATATGGAAACCAGTATGAGGATGGGCAGAACAGGAAACAGTGACTAGGAGTTGGATATTTCGTGAACCCGCCAACGTGAGGATCCAAAATAGGGTGACAAGGCTTCCCCAAAAGACGTGAGGCCTCGACAGCCAAATTGTATAGCTCAAAACATTTGAATGCATAATGTGTAACACAGAAGAGGGGATGATGTCAGACTCCGGTAGTCAATTTGTATATGGCGGAGGACCTGGTGCCAATTCTTTCGTACCGTTGTGTTCAATTGTCACTAGTAAGAGAATAGTTAATGTATATTAGGAAGGACGGGAAGTTAGTGGGGATGGAAGGCAGCGACAAATACTTTGAGTGAAGTTAATGTATTCGAGGAGCCCACGGTAGAATTGTAGATCACGAAAGTTTTGATTGCAATATGTATATCACGGAACAATAAGCAGTCGAGTTCGTAAGTGCCAATCCGACAATCGCAGCCATAAAATTGGCTAAGTATGGAAAGGAACGGCAATCGGTGGGATTCGTCATGTGAGGATATAGATGGAGATGAAGATATGTCAGTCCGCCAACCCTGGAACTGGATATCATAGAAAGGCGACTAAGTATATAACTAGAAAGCGATAATGGACGGGAAGAAGAAAAGGCGAGTTCGTATGCGCCAACCCGACAACCGCGGCCATAGAATTGACTAAGTATGGAAAGGAACAGTGGTTGGTCGGATTCATCATGTGAGGATATAGATGGAGATGAAGATAAGTCAGCCGACCAACCTTGCAACCCGCAATCATAGAAAGGCGACTAAGTATATAACCAAAAAGTGATAATGGGCGGGAAGAAGAAAAGGGGAAAAAGGATAAGTATCTGATAGTAGAAAATCCATTTTTCATTTATTAATTCCAATGTTTTCGAACCCTTGTTGGGTTCTCACTAGTAAAAGCATAAGTTCACAGAAGTTCTTTGGCTGCAAGATGTATATGAAGGAACAGGGGACATAGGTGTTGGATACCGCGAACCGGGGACCTAGTGGCCAGATAATTGGCTAAGTATTGTCCAAGAAACAATTTTGATATTTATTTCAATAGTATTCATATTAATATATATTAATAGATTATTTTTGTTTCAAATGCAAACCATCTCCCAATTTGCAAGATGTTGTTCAGTTCACAAATTTCATTGAAACTGTTATCACATATTCTTGCAGGGGGGTGTTTTCCCTTAGGAGTTGGCCCTTGGATGACCAAATGTGAAAGAAGGGGGGCTTAAAAAGCCACAAATGTGTGTCATCCAAAGTCGGGGCGCGTTGTACTAAGGCGCGCACATATCGGGACAACGGAGAATGCCACTTCGGGAATTTTAAAGTGAGGAAGGCGCACAATGCCCCGACTCCCCGAGAAGTGAAGTCCCGAAATATTCGGGGATAGATCCACAGGTCATAGCAGAGGTCATATCGAAGGGGGCTAGTGCTCTCTAAGCTCCAGTTTGGGAGTTCGGGAACCAAGAGAGTCAGGAGTGGCTCATATCAGAGCACCCGAAGCCCGAAGTCGCGAAGCGCTCGAGAGTGGGCCCAAGGTTGCATGCAGGTAAAGGTGCAGAGTTCACGTGAGCTACGCCAAGGGCCGAAAATCTAGTGTTGGTTGCAGAAAGAGATTGCCATGTTTTCCATGTGCCAGGTCGACTCGGCCTCGTTCTGATCCTGATGAAGCAGTTAATGAAAGCGAGGGGAGGTGGTTGAAACATTATCTTTCCCCCATGAATGGAAAGTCAGAAAATTATGACCGAAGAGACATACATGGATTGGCAAAGCCGACATTTCATTTGACAGGGGAAGGCGTGTGCAGAAGAAAATGTATGCATAGTCTGACTGAGAAGATGCAGCGCCATGGAAGCTCGAGCATGCCTCTGCTGGGAGAATTTTTGAGTATATGTATGTAGTTTTGATATTTTGTTATGGTCGATGGTTGAGCTAGGCTCTCGTATTGTAAACTTTTGAGGAAGAACTATGGTTCTCTGGTTATGTATTTTGATCTAAGACTTCTTGTTTAATGAAAATCAGTTTATTTTTCATCCTATGTGCCTTTGATACTGAAGTGTCCATCATTGAAGGATTCACATGGATTGTTTTGACTGTATTGTAATGTATGTTTGATTACAGTGTTGTTATTTGCGTTCTTCAGTTTCCTAAAGTTTTGAATCCAAGAGGATCTTGTATTTGAATATTTTCATCCTTAGGCTGCTGGAAGACTTGATGTCTACGGCAGACCTCTACACTCTCCTCACCAAATTCTTCCCTCTATTCACCCTTACTCCAACTTACTGACTGAAGTTAATTAAGACCTTACCTGCATGTGCATAGCAGTCCAGTTTTCTGAGTTAAAACGATATCATCTCGAGTCTGCGCCCATTTGACCTCTTTAAAAACCAACCTGTGACATAAAACTTTGATGGGTACTGGGCTTACCTCCAACGCAATATGGAGGTGACTCTAGTGCTAACAGAAACCACAGAATTTTTGAGTGCAAGATGTATATAACGCAACAAGAAGCAACAGAGTTTGAAAGCGCCAACCCGACAACTGCGGCCATAAAACTGGCTAAGTATGGAAAGGAACAACAGTCGGTCGGATTCGTCATGTGAGGTTATAGATGGAGATGGATATATGTCAGCCTACCAACCCTGGAACCCGTGATTATAGAAAGACGACTAAATATATAACCAGAAAGCGATAATAGACGGGAAGAAGAAAAGCGGAAGAGGGCTAAGTATCTCAAAGAAGAAAATCTATTGTTCCTTTATTAATGCCAATCTTTTATAACCCCTGGTGGGTTCTCATAGTTAAATCATAAATTGCAGATCATGGAATTTCTTTGGCTACAAGATGTATATGATAGAACAAGGGACATAGGTGTTGGATACCGCAAACCCGGGACCCAGTGGCCAGATAATTGGCTAAGTTTTGGACAAGAGAAAGTTTTTATATGTATTCCAATAGTAATCATATTAGTATATATGCATGGATATTATGAAGTAGAAGAAACTGCAATATATGAAAGATATTGAACAGGAACATGGTGTCAACACTTGAGTTGTCTTGTTGTAATAGTCATTAATTCATTCTATTTACGGGACCCGAAGAATGAAAGTAGGATGGGCCCTCCAATTTCTTCTTTGAGTATAAGGCAGACACCACATAAGTATGGCCTATGAAAAATTATTCTTCCATGTAGAATGTAAGGAACGAACAGAGTGGCCTTTATTTAAATTGAAGTACTAGGCAGCAGAAAGAAAAGCTTGCCATCCGTATTTAACGACACATAGAAAAAATGTACAAAATAAAATGAAAAGCAATACCAAAGATTGGAAAACACCATAAAAAAATAAAACCACAAATATTCTATATTCAAATAAGATGGGTTACAAAATACAACTGAGATTATTTGCCACAATGATTGTGTTTTGGCCTGTCGCCGACCAATAAAAAATATGTACAATAATGAATCTTGTTGACAGTCTTCTTGACAATCAAATGCTTGATTCATAAAAAACAACGATTTGAATATCAATTTCAGGTCTTGGACTTAATTGGTGTTGCCAACTAGATCTATCCCAGTTTTTTGAATAGATTGTCTCTTCTAGATATGGCCTGCTTGCATTGGCTGGTTATTCAACATTCCATTCTTTATTAAGTATTAATTTCTCTCTGCCCTCGAAAACTTGGGGTTTAAGGTGCCTTCCTTATGTAAATGTGTTGAACCTGCACAGAATAGATCTAGCTAAACAATAATACACACATTTGCAAAGAGAATTGGAGAAAGAAGAAGAAGGAGAGAAAGAATGAAAAGAATTCTCATTAAATGTATTCCACACTTAAAGAGTGAATAATTTACAATAGATATAGGATACATGAGTAACTAATGAGCCATAGTGGTGGTCTAGAGTGATCTGGATGCACACCAAAAGTTATGAGAGTGAACTGCCACCTAGTCTAGTCTCTCAGGCAGTTACGGGAGTGAACTGCCACCTAACTGAGTTAACTAGTCAACTAGTCTTCAGTTAACTGACTGAACAGAGAGTAGTAAGGAGTTAACTCAAGAAATCAAGGGTAATGCGTCATTCTGGTGATGATCCCAAGGCAAGTGTGCATTATCATGGTGATGATCCCAATGTTGCATGGTGACAAAACCAATGCAACATCTAAACTCAACTCAACTAGTCAAACTGAAGTGTCAACTGAAAGAGAATATTCTCCCCTAAATATAGGAGACTGGATAATGACTAATTATGACTAATAAACAAGGAAAAACCTTAGAAAAAATAAATCCTAGGTGTGTGTGAAGTAACTCCAACACCCCCCCTGAACATCACTATGGTGAAAATAAACAATGGGTCCTGGCAACAAGGCCATGTTAGGTACCCAAATACAAAATATACACTGAACTAAATGAGGAAAGAGGGAAAACCTCATGGGAAAAAACCCCCCTCAAGGTACAGTGTATAAAAAAAAATGAGAAGGAACAAAAAAACAATTGCTAAGCAACCATGTCCTTCACTCCAAGAAGACCTCGCAACTGTGCAAGTTTGTGCTCATTGAAGATTTTGTTGAAGATGTAGATGTCTGCACGTATCTAATGAAGTAGATGCATAATTGACATGTCCACACATATCCACCTTCTCTTCTTGTAATGAAGAATATCCAAATAAAGTTTGGATGAAATTTTGAAAACCGTGCGACCGTTTCCTAAAAATGTTGAAATTTTGTTGATTTTAAAAAGATCATAACTTCACTTTCCGGACCCCATTTCAGACGATTTTTTTTTTAAACTGGATATTTTCCCGAGAGGAATTCAAATATCCAATTTGTTTCTGCAAATTGTGATCAAAAAATATCATAATGGAGTATGATGTGCGCAGCTCCCTTTTTGTCTCCTGAGATGTATCCATTGCGCATGGAAAAGTGTCTGCATGTGACCCCTGAGATGCATGCCATATATCTTCCACATGAAATTCAAAAAAAAAATCTAAAATGGAGTAGACATCACCTTCAATTAATGGGATAAAAATTTGTGCAAAATTTTTTGTAGAAGACTCTTCATAATAAGAGGTTTGATCTTCTGACAGTTTCTCTTATGGCTCTATCTTTCCAATCCCCTGCATGCAATCTTCATAATATTATTTATTCCCAAATAGAACCTCCAATCTAGTCCATAATTCATTTGGAGTGAATTCTTGTGTGACATCACATACTTGGTGGAGAATTTATGGAGAAATAGACAAGCAGATAAATCCTATGGCCATATCTTGTCTATTGAGAAAGTCATTTTTCTCATCGGCAGAATCAGGCTCCACTTCCATTGCTATAGATATTTGGTACAAGCCTCTGCATCTAAGATGAAGTAGAAGTTTTGGCTTTCACTCAAAATAGTTATGAGACGTGAGAAGTATTATCGAAGAGTAAAACATAAATTCCATATTTTATGCGTTCTTCAATCTTCAGTACCTGCAAAAATAATTTGGTGTATATTTTTCTTAGAATTATGTCGGCTTTGATACCATGTAAATGTGTTGAACCTGCATAGAATAGATCTAGCTAAACAATAATACACACATTTGCAAAGAGAATTGGAGAAAGA
Source organism: Picea sitchensis (assembly GCA_010110895.2). Taxonomy (NCBI): domain Eukaryota; kingdom Viridiplantae; phylum Streptophyta; class Pinopsida; order Pinales; family Pinaceae; genus Picea; species Picea sitchensis. Next base: position 7,729 of record SNQJ01S0234027.1, read on the forward strand.
AGAAGAAGGAGAGAAAGGATGAAAAGAATTCTCATTAACTGTATTCCACACTCAAAGAGTGAATAATTTACAATAGATATAGGATACATGAGTAACTAATGAGCCATAGTGGTGGTCTAGAGTGATCTGGACACACACCAATAGTTACGAGAGTAAATTGCCACCTAGTCTAGTCTCTCAAGCAGTTACGGGAGTGAACTTCCACCTAGCTGAGTTAACTAGTCAACTAGTCTTCAGTTAACTAACTGAATAGAGAGTAGTAAGGAGTTAACTCAGGAAATAAAGGGTAATGCGCCAGTCTAGTGATGATCCCAAGACAAGTGCGCATTAGCATGGTGATGATCCCAATGTTGCATGGTGATAAAACCAATGCAGCATCTAAACTCAACTCAACTAGTCAAACTAAAGTGTCAACTAAAAGAGAATATTTTCCAAGTGGAATATTCTCCCCTAAATATAGGAGACTGGATAATGACTAATTATGACTAATAAAAAAAGAAAAACCTTAGGAAAAATAAAGCCTAGGTGTGTGTGAAGCAACTCCAACACCTTGTAATGTTCCTAACCATTGACATCTGAGACAACATAGAAATGTGATTCAGGCCCAATTCAAAGTAGAAGGAGTTGTTTTATGTGACGTCAATTATGGGGGAAACAAATCCTGTTATACAACAGAAGTTGAGAGAGAGAGAAAACTCAAGTATGTTGTGCCTGTTATTCTCCCTGTATTTGATCATCTGTTTGGTTGAAAAAACTACCTGAAGATTTGTATATTGACCTTCTTTGTTTTATTACAATAAATTGGAAGGAACATCCAAGCCAGCTGCAAAATGTTCTTTTGTTGAAGTACGTGACTTCTTCCGGCAGCATAGGTTTGGCAAGTGTATCAAATGTTGCAGATCACATCAGAATATATCTTTCGTCATAGGAGTGGCAGACATGGCGACCCACAGAAAGGTCTGGAATGTTCAGAAGTGATGCCAAATATTACTCCATGCCCGAATACACTCAGTAGGAAATTATAAAATTGGATACCAACCAACGTGAGAAACTGTATGGGTGTTTGAATCAATATTTTGAAATTACAGAACGTTTTATGCCAAATTTGTAACAGAATTGGCAGACAGGAAGTTTCTATGTCAAATAGTGTTGAGCAATCAACTTTCGATCCAGTTAGTTTCACCTTCAGGCATCCACATAGGCGGTGACCCTGGGCTCCAGATAGCTTCGGCCTCGGACATTGACATTGGCGGTGGCAATGGGAACAATTCTACTGACTGCACTACGACAATGCGTTGAACAAGCAGGGTTGTCATTGTCAAAGTACTTAAACTACAGGATTTTCAGACCTACGAAGAACATCGACTTTAGTGTTTCTTTCTCACGAAATCTACAATGTTGGTTCAAGTCCATAAATATTTGGATGTTGGGTGTCATGTGCGATAATGAATTTGACATTAGGCACATGCCAGACATCTATTATCTGATATTGCAGTGTTAATGCAATTGCCATAGTGGATGACAGCTCAATTGCATTGGCACAAACAATATAAATTTTGTGATTACTTAACATCCTTGAAGGACATGAACCCCAAACAACGCCTAAAACTTTTTGAACAAGCGTCTGTTAAAAAAAGTGCATTGTTCTATATTAAAAAAAAAAAAAAATTGTATGGTTTGAACAATTGTTTTTATTTTTTTTTTATCAAATATCACACAAACTGCAACAGAAGAAATTCATTTTCCCCATCCAATGCAAGGGAAACAACAGGAAGATTGACATTAGGTTGAAACAAATCTGGAAAAACACCACTACATTAAGGTCTCTTCTAAAAAATAAAACAAGATGATTATATGAAGGTGGTAAACCAAATCATTACCTGAACATGCAAAACCTCTTGCAGAAGGTGGTAGTATAAAGTAATCCTCAGAAAATGTTGCAAAGTCCATAATCCAGTTATATGTGTAGGAGTAGTAAAATAAAAAATGTGTAGTAGTGATACACAGTTGATTGTATGTGGAGTCTGTAACTACATCCAGAGGATAGTGAACAAACTTTGACAAAGAACATGGATTTCTTTCAAGTCTGTTACCACACCTAGAAGTAGCTCAGCAAACTTTGAAATAGAAACTTCTGTAATTTTAGTATGTCCTTTTATCCACCCATACAGTTTCTCTTACCCCCTTCTGGGTACATTTGCAAATGGAGTAATATTGTACGTCATTTCCGAATATTACAGACCATTTTGCAAGCCACGGTAAGTGCGACTCCTCTGACAAAGACAAATTCTTGTGTGCTCTGCAGAATTCGATACACTTGTGAAATCTGTGTTGTTGGAAGAAACTATATACTTCAATGAAGGAGCATTTTGCAGGCGACCTGAAAATCCCTTCCAACTCCCAGTAAGAAAACAAAGAAGATCAAGAAACAAATCTCCAGGCAGGATTTTCAACCAACCAAAGCATCGAATACAGGGAAAACACCAACCAGAAGATACTTGTTTGTTTTTTTTTCCCTGTTTGAGTTTATGTTGGATAACAGAGTTTTTTTTTGTTCAAAGCTCACGTCACATAAAGCCATTCTCTCTTCTTTCATTTGGGCCTCAATGGCATCTCTAAATTGTCTTACATGTCCATGACCAAGAACATTAGAACGAAGGCACCCTAAAGCCCAACTTTTTGATGATAGAGAGAAATGGCAATAAGTATTTAAAAGCAACGTTGGAGGATGACAGTATGATCTTCCATAGATTTTGGTTTAATTCGTCTTAATGACATATTCCCTTGATATTTTTCGCTTATTAATGTCAATCTTTTCAAATATGTGCGTTGAATAGTGACTAATAGCAAGAAATAACATTCTCATATCCGAGCAGATTCTCAAATCTGACAACATCTAACATATGCACAGTATTAAAGAGGGACATGACGTCAAGACCTATGTGGATGACATGTTTGTGGATGGCAGCGAGGTAGTACAGAATTGCACTGTTATTATGATGAAGCCCTTAAAAAACTAAAAGAGCCAATACCTGTTTTTGCAAATTCAAAATGCAGGCAAAAAAATTATCAAATCCCATAATATTCACCTATCTATGCATTTTAATGGGAGATGTCCTCAAGATTTTCGCTTATTAAAGCTAATCTTTTCGAACATGTCTGGTCGGTTGTCACTTTTGAAAGCATAATTAATGTCCATTGGGAAGGGCAGAAGGTAGCGGGGATGGAGGGGAGTAACAAAATGCTTTTAAACTTTTCTGAACCCGGGAACGCGTGAACCCGCGAAAATTTGAAAACTCGACTAAGTATGGAAATGCAGGTCGGACAGACAGAGGCATTGTAGGTAGAGGCAGGGTTGCAAGTTCGAGGAGTGCAGGGTCGAATTGTAGAGCACGGAATGTCTAGGTGCAAGATGTTTACACCGAACACGAGTTACCATAGTTGGTCGGAATCGTGATGTGAATATATAGATGGAGATAACAATTTGTCAGTTCGCCACACCGGGAACTCGCGAGCACAGAAACATGAGAAAGTATAGAACCAAAAACGCATAATAGAACGGAAGAACAAAAGGTAAAAAACGAGAAAGTTTACAAGAGGAAAAGACTAGAGAGAATAACTATATCGCTCACACATCAACACTTATTCTCATAACTATGAAACCATAGTAAGACATAAACCGTGGAAAAACCATCGCCAGCTATGAAATATAGTTGGAGCCGGACAAACTCTGGTTGAAGCGGTAAGAAATGCAATTTATTGGTTTGGTCGTCCAAAAGATGGACGCTGTTATTAAGTTGAAGAAATAATTCCAAGTTCTCAATACCGACTTTAGCCGAATGGAGGGCTTTTTGAATTATATTCGCAACCTGTTACAATCTCGGCAAAAGAGGCTCCACGAGCCCGTGGAAAGATGTTTGGAAAGGATCAGGGATACTCTTGGAGAGGTCGAGAATCTCATCAATGGTGCCAAGCTACAGCCAGAGCGAGAGCAAGCGTGGTGTCTCCCTTGCCGCTGTCTCTTCTGCAACCCTGACCTCTCCTCAAACATTAGAGTTTGGAAAGCAATATTTGATGCCCTCTTGCAAGAGCATGAAATGGCCTTTTCAATATCCTCCAAGACTGAGAAGATTATGCCTCCGATACAGCGTCGTTTTAAAGTTGTGTCAGACTCCGGCTTCGTGGGTTCGGGCATTCGATCTGCCCAAAAGCAACTGCATACATGGTTGACCGAACCTCGTAGCCAAGCCGGCGTAATCGGTGTACATGGTATCGGGGGTGTGGGCAAGACGTCCTTGCTCAAAATCATCTACAACGCCTACAAGAAAGAAGTCAATGGTTTCTTTGATGTCCTCATTTGGGTTACAATTTATGGAAGCTTTGAGATTGAACAGTTCCAGGTTTCCATTGTTGAGGCACTGAATCTAAGTTTGGAGGGAACTTCTACCAATGAGATGAGGAAAACGAAATTGAATGTTGCTCTGGAAAGAAAGAGATTTCTTCTGATATTAGACAACATGTCGAATGAAATAGATCTTGATGAAGTGGGCATCAAAATTGGGGATGATAATGGTAGCAAACTCTTGATCTCCAGCCACAGCAAAGAAGTGATTGAAAAAATGGGGGCAAAGAATAACTACTCCCTCGAGATACAACCCTTGTCCTCGGAGGAATGCTGGGAGTTATTTAGAAGAAGAGCCTTTACAGATGGAGTTGTTCCTGAGAATAATATTATAAAGGATATAGCCAGAAAAATTGTCTCGGTCTGCAAAGGCTTGTCGTTGGTTATAAATGCAGTTGTTGCAGCGATGAGTTTAAAAAAGACCGAGGATGAGTGGGAAAATTCTCTAAAGTTAATGGGAAGCAAAGATCCATCCTTCCAAAGGAGAGAGACGGCCATTGACGCAGAACTTTATCCGTTGTTAATATGGAGTTATGATTGCCTGTCTGATTCCCATGTAAAGAATTGTTTTCTATATTGTGCAGTGTTTCTCGGAGAGAAAGAAATTCTTGTGGATACGTTGGTGCAAATGTGGGATGTTGAAGGGTTTCTCAACGAGGCAGGGACACCTTATTTGATGGATGTTGGGCGGCATTGCATAAAAGTACTGGTAAGTACGTGCTTGGTGGAGCGTGTGGAGTACATTGTGGATGACGACTATCACAGTGTGGAGTATTTAAATATTCGTGAAGTTCTTTGTGACATGGCAATTTACACAGGCAGGCACCAAAGCGAGGACAAATGCTTATTTCTAGAAGGTAAAAAGTTGCAAAACTTTCCTAGTGAAACAGATGCCAGGGATTGCAAACGGATATCAAAGTTGCAAAACTTTCCTAGTGAAACAGATGCCAGGGATTGCAAACGGATATCAGTTGGCCATAATGATATTAAGGATCTTCCAACTAATTTTAAGTTTTCAAAACTTGAGAGTTTGGTATTAGCACTTGGAAATAATGGAGCAAGAGTCACTTGTGTAGTTGAACTCTACTTCATTTAATGTAGATCCTATTTATCTGTGATCTGTTGTAATAGTCAAGTAGATATGGTTTCCTATATAGTGATGTAATCAGTCTTCATTTAATATGAGATTGTGAGCGTAACCTCACTGTGTGTTAGTCTTCATTTAATATGAGATTGTGAGCGTAACCTCACTGTGTGTTGTTTTTCATAATTCTAAGTTGGTATCAGAGCTGGTTGGAGGAGCTTCAAATTCTCGGAAAACCCGCAGAAATGAGGTGTGTTGATTTGTACATCGTCGCAAGTCCCTCTTCTGGATACCCGCACTCCAAGTGAATCGTGAGGTGCGGACTCACCACACTTTAATGGTAGCGTGAGGTGTGGAAATGAGCGGGTTCTTAAGGTCGCGTGGGTTCGTAGAGAGAGCCGCCCCATTTCGTTGCTGGAAGGAAGCCATTTGAATGGTGCATCCACTTGCTGGGAGAAAGTTGTGTTTGATCCGTTTGTTGTTGGTGTATCGGTGCGTCCATGTACACACCAAATCGTGAATGGTGGTGTATGCATTGCTAGCGCTCCCTTATGTGGAATGCGTGAGTTTAGTTGAAAAATAAAGGATGAGGTTTGCGTGAGTGTTTTTGGAGCATTTAAAAATTGGTGCCACGATTTAAATTGGTGAGTTAAATTTTTTCACTTTATAAATCGTGAAGGAGTTATGAATGGATGAAAGATCATAAAGATGGAGTTATAAACTTTAAAAATGGATATTAAACTTTATGTGTGAGGTGTTTGATTTAAAAGTGCATATTTTTT
>SNQJ01S0234028.1:3405-13996 GCA_010110895.2 Picea sitchensis
AATTTGTGACCAAGATTGGGCAACAATTAATTTTTACTATCAGGACAGGGTGATTAGTTTAGTATACTGTATCGTGCGTTTGAACTTAGATGAGAGATAGTGCATTCAAACCCGACTGAAACATGTATATTTGACCCAAAAGAAGCACATGCAGTTCCCAAAGGGAGGTTGTGAAAGCCAATTACAGTTTGGTTTTTCAGTCTTGAGAAAATCGATGTCTGTCAAGCACGATTCTACCATGTACTTCTTCTACTCCTCTGACTAGTGCACAGAAAATGAAAGTTTGCTCGTTAATCAGACAATAATGGCTCTTTTCTTAGGGTATTTACATGACTCTTTGCAACTAGATCGTAGGATGATCCATCTCCTAATCCATTCAGAGAAACAAGTTGTTATGAAGGTTCAACATAGGTGCCACTTTTGTCCACGGTGATTAATAACGCAGGCCGTAGAAATTGTTGAAGTAATCCTTCACAAAGCTTCCTCCTTAAATTTGATTCTATTCCAATTCTCTAATTTCATTTTACTTGAAAATAAATGATCGGTGATAAAAACCATAGTGGAATGCCAAGAAAAAACCACTTTTCCTTTAACCACATCCACATCAAAAATCAAATCTGGATTTGAATTCGTTTAGGACAGTTGAAGTATACGCTAGTTTTGTAGATGAAAAAAACAGATAAATACAACATCCAAGCATCTAGTGATTTTAATTCGCTCAACCTTCACTTTCACATCGAGTATGACCACAATTTTAACACACAGAAATAGGTTTCTTTCAATACAGATTTCCAGTGAACAATTCATAAAAGAAAACTCCAGTTTCCTCAATCTTAACCATGCATTGGTCAACAACCAACTAGGTACAAGATGCTGAGCAGTTTTCTCGATGTAGAGAATGTGTCAACATTTTGTAGACACAGAGAATTTTTCACAATATTCAACCCTCGATATGCTTATCTCAATTACATTTTAACAACATAGATATATAGTCTGCAATATCTCTGCTTTATATTTAATATATTTTAAAAAAATGCAGTTATATTTCATTTCACAAAATCGTTAACATAACGTAGCGAGTGAGTTGAGGTTGCATGTGCCTCTCATGGCTAGTAGCTGAGTTAAAAAAAATAATATATCTCAAAGTGCACAGTGCAATTTCCAGATACACTTTGCTAATGGAAATCAAGGTTTTCCAATGGAACAATGAAATAATTATAGAAACAAAAAAATTTCTTTTCCTTTAAAAAATGAACAATTAACTAACCAATTTACTAATGGAGTGCGTCGATGTTTTTCCTTGGTCTGTAGAGATGGAATCACCTCCTCACAACATCTAATCTCCTCCTCACATCAGCTGTATTACTGGAGCTTTGATACCACAATAATCGCAGAAGTGTCCTCAGACACACACTTTTATTAAATAGGAAAAATAATTACATATGAGAATTTGCAAGAGTTCACACCTGAACAAGTCAACACTCTTGCAATGAGATATATATAAGCTAAATGTCCTAACAAACTCTATTTATGGATCACTTATTAAATAAACAAGTGTCCATTTACAATAAATTATATCTTAACAATCTTCTAACTATACTCCTAATTTAGAGCCTAAGATACGACACCTTTCTAGACTCATATCTTTTACAACAATACTCTAATTCTGAATGTCTCCATTTATTAATCAAATGTTCTAGATTATTAATTTAATATCCTAAATTAATAATCATTTTATTCTAACTTATTAAACTATGATATTTGTATTTTGGATTATCTAACGTCAACCACTGTCTTTCTAAACACAATATTCAAAATCACAGAAGTACTGTATCAAGAAACAAAAACAAAAATGCATTGCACAATCGAAAAAAAAACATCGTGAAAATACACACATTTTTCATTTTTTTTTTAAATGGAAATATTGTTTTAGGGCTTGTCCATTCACCAGGAGAGCATCAGGCTCCCCCCTCAAATTTTGCAACTGATAAGTACCTACCCCAATTTTCTCAGCTACCTAAAAAGTTTTGAGCCATAGATTCTGAAACTTAGAATGTTTTCCCTTTGTCTCATTTCCCCTATCCCATTTTAGGATTAAGTATCCCACTTCAAAATTATTCTCTTTGGCCTTATGTTTATCAAGCCACCTCTTAACTATCTACTGATGAGCTATGAATTTTGATTTTGATTTCTCCCTTTATTCTTCCAACATGAGGAGGGTATCAATTCTTTGTTGTATAACTGATGAGGATTGTCTTCTAGAATCTTAGGCAGGATGAAGAGATGGAAGATATAGCCCATTCGGGAGAATGGCTTCCTATCCATATACCAGAAAGTATGGGGAATTTCCTATGGATTCATTGGGTGTTACTCTATCATCCCATAAGGCATTATGGAGTGAACTGTGCCAATTCCTCTGGTTGTCTGCAACTGTTTTCTTTAATATCCTCACTAGGTTCTTATTGGTTGATTTTTCCACTTTGTTTCCTTGTGGATAATAGTTTGCAGAGTATATTATTATGATTCCTTTGTCTAGAGAAAACTTTGTTAATAAGGTGGAAGAAAAGTAAGTTGCATTATCAAATACAAGGATGGAATGCATCTCAAACCTAGTAATCAACTATTTCTCTATGAATTGGATCACCACCCTTTCGTTCACATGAGTCAGAGGAATGGCCTCTGCCCATTTCGTGAAATAGTCTTTGGAAATCAATATGTATCTATGTTGTTTTGAGGAACTTGGTGTAATTTACCCTATGATATCTAGCCCCCATTGCTCAAATGGCCTGGAAACAACCACATGTTGGAGTGGGACAATTTCTCTCTTTTCCCTCCCTGTGCTTATTTGGCAAGTTTTACAGTTTCTAGCGTACGTGTGAGAGTCCTTGAACAAAGTAGGACAATAATAGCTAGCTCTCAGTATTTTTTGAGCAGTGGTATTTCTCGCGAAATTTCCACCTACAGGACCATCATGGAGCTCCTTCAGAACTTTGTTTGCATCTTCACGTTCAATACATATTAAGATTACCCCATCATAATTAACCCAGAAGAGAATTGAATTGATGAGGCGATATTGTGTTGATTTGAACCTGAGGGCTCTACTTTTCCTAGGATTTAGGTTTTCTCGGCAGGTCCCATGATGCAAGAGATAAGTCAGATTCTCATACCAAGACTCTTTCCCTAGGGAGACATATGGTTCTTCACCACACCATAATGTTAACTCATTATCCCATCTGGGGTCTTCATTTACTTGGTCCTGGGCTTCAGATGCTAGTTTGCATAACCATTGTCCCTTAACCAATTTAGGAGGTTTTATATCTAGATCAAATTCTTGGACTACTTCCATCTAGTTTCCTCTTCTTTCCCCCATCTCCTATTGTGTGAATAGGTATCAGACTATAGAGTGAGGAATGATGACTTTGGTGTGGTTCTTAAGGATGTAATATCTGAAGTGTTTCACTACTTTGTACAATGTATACTCCCATTTTTCTATAGCAGGGTAATTAAGTTCAAACTCTTAGATATTAGTGCTAATAAAGGAGACTGGGGCCTCATTGTTGTCATCATCGTTCTGAGTCAATATTGTTGCTAACGATTGGTTGGAAGAAAATGTATAGAGAAAGAAATCTTTGCCAAAGTCAGGGCTTCACAATACTAGGGTTTGAGATATTGCGGCCTTAATATTACTGAAGTCATTTTTTCGTTCATCATCCCACATAAATTCAACATCTTTGCGGATACTTTTTTGTAAGGGTTTGATAGTTTCATCGAAATCGGGGGTGAATTTTCTTACAAAATTGATTTTCTTGAAGAAATATTGTATAGCCTTTTTTTTGTGGGGTAATGGAAGTTGAGCTATATCCTTAATCCATTTTGGGTCTATGTGAATTCTTTCTTGAGATATAATATGTCCTAGCAATTTACCTTCCTCGACACCAAAAATAGTTTTCTTAGGGTTTAAGGATATACTATATTTCCTACACCTTTTGAAAATCTAGGTTAAGTGTTGGATGTGATCTTCTATGTTCTTTGAATACATATTTATGTCATCCAAATAGACTAATACACATCTGTTGATTATTCCTTAAAATGCTACGACCATGGCCCTTTGGAAGGTCACCCCTGCATTGATTAACCCAAAGGGCATACATTTATAAGTGAAGGTTCCCCACTTGGTTCAGAAGGTAGTATTCAAACGATCTTCCTATAAAACTAGAACTTGGTTATAACCTAAAAAACCAACCAGCAAGGAGAAAATCTCACAGCCAGATAAAGTCTTCATGAGTTACTCCATTGCTGGGACTAGGCAGTTATCCTTTTCTAAAGCTCCATTGAGGTTTCTGAAATCTACGCATAGGCAGATCTCCCCAGACTTTTTCCTCATAGGAACTAAATTTGCTACCCATGCTGAGTGTCTAACTTGGAAGATAATCTTGGCATCTAGTATTTTCTTTAGCTCCTGAAACATGAGAGGCTCTAGAGATGGGTGGTACTTCCAGATATTCTGTTGGAAGGGTTTCACTTCAGGCTTTAATGGGATATTGTGTTGAATGATACGAGTATCATAATTTTTCAGATCTTTGTAGGACCATGCAAAAACATATTGATATTGTCTGAAATTTTTTGAGATAAGACTTCCTTTCCTCTTTAGATACTGTCTTGTCGAGATTTATATTCTTGGGGTTTTTCGAGGTTCCTAGATTTATAGTTTCATGCATGGGACAATAAATCCCCATCTTTGCATTCTTCGACCCTTTAAATATTTCCCTTAGGTCAAAAAGGTTTTATAAATTGGTCACTCCCTTCGGTATCATGTGATACCTTGGTTTTTCAGTCAGTTGATTTGTATGAGAATCAATTTCTGCCAATTGATCCTAGAATACTTCATCATCAATAGCCAAGTCTTTAAAATTATCTTGATTGGTCAAAAAGTTTATGATCTGTTCATCCCCTTTAAAGACCTTCCAATTAGATATATTATTAGGCACCGATGGTTTGTAGAGTAGCTCCATAGTGAATCAGAAGGATTTTTAGTCTTCTAGAGGGGATAACCTTGAGGCAGCAGTGGCCAGAGAATCAACGAGAGTGTTATTTCTTCTAGGGATCAATGTAATGTTGAAGGCTTCAAAACGTTCTATTAGTATGTGCACTTCCTATGGGTAATTTTGTAGGTGGGGAGAGTTGCAATGTATAGTGTTCCTTACCTGTCTAACAATGATTTCAGAATATCTGAAAAACTTCAATTCTTCAACGTTTAAGTCTATGGATTTATTTATCCCCTATATTAGAGCTTCATACTCGATGGTGTTGTTTGTGCATTCAAATTCTAGGCTACAAGACATGAAATTTTGTTTACCTTTTGGATCAATGAGGATGCACCCTACCCCTAACCATTCTTGCGATTGAGATCCATCGAAGTATAAGGTCCACATTTGTGAGAGAAAACCGCTAACTCCTTTTTTTATACCCCTTTCCTGCTTTTCCTGTATATGTTTCGTGATTTATAACACTGGTTCCCGACAGAAGAGGGTTTCTCCTACCGTCGTTGGAAAATTTTCTTGAAAACTTATTTTGGAGTTTTGAGTAAGAGGAACATCAGATGAGAGGGGGGAGAAATTCCTGAAATCGTAGTCACGGGAACAATTTTATAGCATGGGGAAATCTGTCGATGAGGGTTTGTTAGGGGTTTCTAGGTTGGTGACAATATGTTTTAGATATATTTCCCTATCGATTATGATCATATTAGTGTGTCTCTTTAATGGAAGCCAAAGGTGAGCCCAGTCTGTACTAAAGTATCCGTTTAACTTCTCATACCAATCTTGAATCAATAGAAATCCATAATCTTCTTGGATATCTACTACAATGATGTCAATTACTTGAACAAATTTTGGGTGAGTCTCCATTCTGATCATTACATCTTTAAGTTATCCCATAATTTTTACCTAGGTTATGTCTAGTTGTATCACATGTTTATCACTTTTGAGAGGGATTGTGTTTAATTGTTTTCATATAGACAAAGGCATAACATTAGAGGATGCTCCTGCATCAACCAAACAATTATGGAGGTTTATGTTGAAGACTTCAAATGTAAAAAGGAATGGTGGGAAAAAAGGTTTTCCCTTCTTATCTTCAGAGCAGGCGTTCACAGTTGGTTTATTTTTTAGATCTGTGGGAGTTTGATTTTCTCCTTGGTTAGTGTCTATTGTGGTATTTTCTACTGATTTCAATGCTTGTAACAAAATGTCCTTTTGCTGAGGGATTCTACACATGTCCATGACCGATATGTTTTCCTTCAACATTTTCAAATATTCTACTATATTGTAGTCTAGCTTGGGCGATTCTCATGTATGGATGTTTATAGGATCTCTTTGGGGGAAAAAATGTGCTTTCGAGTGATCTGGATATTGTTTTCCTCTCGAAGTTTGGGTCGTAGTAATTTCGTTTGAGACAAGTTGACCCCTACTTCGTGTTTGCACAACCATGACCTTTGCGGGTGGTTCTTGAACCTTAAATAGGTCATCGGAAGGCATTGGTAGGTCAGGGTCCCATATCAACATGGTTGCTTCTTCTGGTGGATCAACTTCTTCATGATCGACAATATTCTTAGTTGATATGCTTTATTTTTTGGTTAAGGAAACTTCATCTAGAAACTGGTTGGCCATCAAATTCATGGAATGCACCCATTGTGGGCATTCTCTTTTAGAGTGTTTCTCTTGGTAATAGGTACAAAAAGAGTCAGATGCTACGTTTTTTAGATCGATGTTTAAGTTGGATGGAGGGGGTCCAATCACTTTGAATGATGGATTTATTTTAAAAAGGGGTTTATAGGGCCTCTTTCCTTGGTTTCCTTCCCATACACTTATTTTCATGTCTATGATTTTGTTTGACAATTTCTTAACCATGCATTGTAGGTCTTCTATGTCTTCGCTTCCTTTTTTGGGACCTTGTTCTGTCTGTTTCCCTGGGGGTCTAGTCAATAGGATTTCTCTCCTGCGAGGAGTTTGAACTTCCTTCTTAAATAGTGAGACCTGGCCTTCTTTAAATCCATTCATTTGAAATTCTGTTGTTTTAGCTTCTTCAAAATTCTCGTCTAAGGTTGTTTTGGCAGCCCTCTTGGAAAACATGGAAATAGAAGCAAGGAGAGCATTATCATATACTTCGATTTTCAACTCTTGAGTGCATTTAGATTTGGGTTGAAATTTGTTTAGGATAGTGGTGAACCTTTCATTAAAGTCTTCAACCTTCTCATTTGAACTCATGGTGGCAGTGAAAAATTCGGCCATCAAATCTCTTGTAGTGGCTTCTTCTGCAAATTTATCTAGAAAATAAATTTTAAACTTCATCCAACTGGTTATAGATCCAAAAAGTAAGTTAAAATACAACGCGGAGGCTGAATTATCAAAAGTATAGAGGAAAATCCTGCATATTATGTCTTCATGTTGGACATTCATTAGTCTGATAGCTCGTATGAATTTCTTGATATGGTCTTCAGGAAATCCTGAGGTTTCAGGGTCAAACTTAGGGAGAAACTTTTCTAGATGTTGGGGAGGGTTATGTACTTTTCCAGGGATGGATAGAGAATATCTATCCAACCAAGGTTTATTATTCTGAGGTGGGTTTCCCCTTTCTTCATTATGATCATTTGTATCTTCCATGTCATTTGATCCTGAAACTAAGCGTTTTGAGTTAAACCCTTCCTTGTTGGAAAATTCCTTGGGCTCAGAGCAGTTTCTGGATGGAGTTTTGGGGATTAGATTAAGAGGATGTTTGATTTCGGTGAGATAGAAATATATCAGGTCTTCTATTATCCCACAAAATCCTGGTTGGGGGTATCAACCCATTGATATTCTTACTTGTTTTCTTCGAGGGAGTAACGAAGCTAAGGGCAATGCACTGATCTGTCGGGCGTAAGTTCTTGTGATTATTCTAAATTGGTTCAACTCCTCGTGAGGAAGAGCATAAGAAACCTCAGGGAATATGTTTTCTTCCTCTTGATGGGGTGATTTACTCATTTAAAGAGTACTAAGTGTGTGTGGGCTATCTTGGGAATGGCTAGCCATGCAAGTGGGATATTTTGAATCTACAGGTTGTGTGAAACATTCTTTAAAAAATATTGTCATCCATTCATTCTTCAGGCCCTCCTTCTAGTGCCATTTATTTTGAGGTGTCCTAAATCCCTTTAACTCAACAGTAGGAACCAAACCCACCATCGAGGCCCAATTAGACTCTGCAGTGTTTAATGGTGGAAAGGTTCTCCAGATCTTGCGATCCAAAGAATTAATCAATGGGCTTTATGTAGTGATTAACATGACGTCTTCCTATGAAATCTCCTTCTTCAGTTCGAAATTTCTCTTTTTGTATTTTCTCTTATAGGTGGGACCGATACATGATAAAAGGTGGTATAACCCAACTGTGTAAAAAAGGGAAAAGGACTTAACTACTGAAGAAGGTTGAGCTTGGGATAACCCTCATACCCAAGCATGCAGACAATGATCCTTACACCTACAACACGCCTAGTACTAATACATTAACTTGTTGGTGTTCCAGTTATTGATTGAGATACGATTATCAAAAGAAAACATACATGCAATAAACAATGACAAGGAAAATAGTTTCCTTGACTCTAATCATCAATCACATATTAACACAATGATTTAATATTCATCATTAGAGACAAGAACTATTAAAATCTTGAATTAGATAAATTATCAACAAATTGAGAGGCTCTTACTTATTACAACATCTATTCATGAGAAAAAAATTGGAAATAATTCTTCTTCTGATCCAATCACAGACGCTTTTGATGAAAAATAGAAAACTTTGTCTTAGGTCCTAAACAAGACTTCTCAATTAAGGTAGCTCTGAAATAGTTCTTTACAATCCAAAAATGAGGGTGTTTTAAAAAACCATCGACCCCTTACTACAGGTCGATCCCTTTATTTATAACATATTATTAACTAAAAATAACTATCAAAAGTGAAAGCTAAGTAAAACAAAACATCACCACATGGCACTTTCATTGCTCAGTCTTGTAAGAGTCATCAAATGTTTCACTTGAGTGGATGACTCTTCTCGTACTCCAACCATTTGATGAATATATCCTCGCATGTGTTGGCATACATGAATCTGTGTTGTTCCATTGGGGCTGAAAGGATCTCCCTTATCTCTACTGCATGTTCTCAGTGCTTGACTATTCTAACACATAACTGCTGCAACATGGTCTGAGCCTTGATTGGGTGTTCCATGAACTGTTGCACTTGACTTGGCGCCATGTTTGCCACCTTTTTTTATCTCCATAGCCCATGATGAATCTTGTTCGGTATGTAATTTGACTATGTCATGCAAGTGGACAAATTCATCGGGTGTGTCGAATTATGGGAGGCCAACATCTCTCATCGCCGAGTTGATCTTGGTCCAACTCTTTTCACACTCAACCCATTTCTCTTGGATTTCCTAATAAGGTTCTTGGGAAATTTTCACCCAGTATTCGACTGACTTATTTATGCGGTCGATGCTTCTTTCCCTTAGTAACCTGTTCATCTAGGCTCATGGCCATGAACCTGGTCATTTTTGAGTCGACCATCCTTTGTACCACCTCGTACCAGTACTGGGAATTTTCTTTGAATACTTCATCTTCGAATCTTTTGTGGGAATATGGCCAATAGGATGACACTTATGAAGCATGTTGCAAGACCATGCCCTTTAGATAATTCTTGCAGAATCGGCTCGTCGGGAATGTGAACTCGAGTTGGATTAACCCTTCTTGTTTGGCTTGAGCAGTATCCTTTACCAAGTAGAACCATATATGGAAACCATAGTGTATGAATGTTCGTTTCTTGTCCTTGAATAGGGTGGCATTGTAGCCTTGCAAGATGGTCTAGTAGCATATTTATCCTATGACAAGCCAGTCTGAGACATGAACTAGGAGGAGATGTGGTGCTCTAGTGGCCCCGAACACCCTGATCTAGGTGGCGTGCTCATCCAAATACCAATGGCCTACCTTGGATATCATATTTTTGTTGTCATCGATATCCTTGGGCATTCCTTCTTAGAAAGAATAAAATTAATTTGGGAGATGAATTCATCGCAGATGAGGGAGTATAATTTCTTATACATGTTTTCCCATAGCACGCTGAAGTAGACGTGGATAGGGAGCTCTACAAAATGCCAGCTTAGATTCATGCTAACGAAGACATTTTTGGTGCACATGAAATCGAGCAAGTATGACACCATGTAAGACGTTGGTGCTTCCCCTTACTTCAACACTTGGGCCTGCTGCACACAGATGCTAAGTTTCTTGGAGATTATTGCTCCCCAGTTGAAGCCCTCTTCTTTATTCTTCTTCTCAATATGTTCTTACTGTGGATTGTACTCTTGAGCATGCCTCAATTGTGCAGTCCTAAGATTGTATGTGCCTTTACTACGCACTCTGATCCTACCTTTTCTTCTTTCATATGTTGTTGCACATATCCTCCATGTTTGCACCCAATTCGTCACCGTGTGAGCAAATTATGAGTGCTTACATGCCCAGTTGGGCTCTGCTAGGCATGACAGCTGTGAGGTAAAAGGTTAGAAAGAAAAACAACAAAGC
>SNQJ01S0234030.1:0-13996 GCA_010110895.2 Picea sitchensis
ATGCACTTGCTGACCTTTCTACGGTGGCGGTGGATCTACTGGATATGATAAAGGCTATGCATCTGCATCTCTCTTTTGATCACGAAGGTATGGATCCGTCACCCTAAAGACCATGGATGCTTCAGAATTCTGACTCTGAGACCTTAAAAAATTGTTTCTTATGGAGAGTGCTAACTTACTCAAATTTTGTAAAAAGAAAACATGGTACTTAGCTAGGAAGATATAAGCAAATATCTTATTCTATAACCTAAACTCTCATGTTTTCTTGTCCGATAAAAAACAGAACAACAAGCTTCTCAGTGCAATAAATCTTATATGAATATGAATCTATGTTACATTATTCTCTTCACATCGCATGTTGAAGTGCCTCCATCTAAACTTCATGCAACAAACATTAAATTACAAGTAACAAACATAGCCAATGATACTAACAGTAATTTTATTGTATGTGTTTGCAGTTGGACACTAATAGCAGGACGAATACCAGGGCGTACTGGTCATGAGATCAAGAATTACTGGACACTCATATGTGCAAAAGACATGTGCTTGAGAAGGGACTTGTGAATGGTGAAACCCTATGTTTTGATACCATGAAAGAGACAGTTTCAAGGAAACTAGCACTTGAAATTAAATCTCCTTCCGTAGTCAAACCAACACCTTCCATAGTAAAACCAACAACCATCAAACCGAATGAAGAATCAATTACAGTTCATCACTCTAATCAGCTCATTAAAGACCACTTACTGACCGCCAACAGTGTCGACCTCGACACATCAAATATATCGTTAGACTTCCTTCCACCATTACCTCCACCTGAATTTTCAACAAATTTCTGCATCGAGGATTGTGAAATTAAGAGAACAGTTTCTTTCACCCTGATCAGTCCGGCCTACATTCTTATCTCCCTTCCATCATTATTTCTTTATATATTCACAAGGAAGACTTTCCTGCAGCCGTATTTCTTTATCTATTCACAATGGAGACTTTCCTTCGGGTGTAAAGTACCTCATCTATTATCATACATAGCTCTCTCTCCTTCGATACAAGCTTCGATGTGCATAAAGTACCTCATCTATTATCATACAGAGCTTGCTCTCCTCTACAAGGCACCTGGAGTAGCCAGTAATAACAGATGTCAACGATAGTGAGACTTTTTATTAAATTATAATACGTTGCCAACAATCCTTACGATTCCTTACGATAAGGAAACTCCTTAACGTTTATATGTCTTTGTAGCGCGTGTCGGTGGAGTCTGTCATAAAGCATTTTCATGATGTTATTATGTATAAAACATTCCAAATGTCTAATGGGGCATATCTTTTAGTCTAATGTCTCCTTTATTAGTCTTGCGTATTCTGCCGAGCATGATCCTCTAGGGTTGAGTAGCTGCTCCTGCGAGATAATCCACCATGTTGCAAATCCGATTATCAAATATGCAAGTAGGATATGCATAGGTTCTCCTTAGCAGTGCATGTCGTTTCCACTTGTATAATGTAACATATAAACAACGAACATAAACTATAAAGGGTTGTATCAAATTGTTGTCAAGAATTAGTGTGTGTCAGGAACCCTATTTGTTTAAGTTTCAATCCCTGTTCACATAGATAATAGATAGTGCATGGAAAAGGCTTGGATCTTCAGATTTGATGTGGCACACCCTTTCTTCCTTCTTGGCAGGGACTTGTTGCTTTGAAACTCGTCCTTGTTAGATTTGAAATGAGTTATAGATCTTCCAAGAAGGTTGTTAGAGCACATAGCCTACAAAAGAAAACAAATCACTTATTTCCTTAGGTAATAGAGGACTTGCTTTTTAAAAACAACCATAATCAATGTGTGGCTCTAGTTTGCAATACCAATAATGTTGCCAATAAATTTGTACCATGTCAACTAGAATATATACTTCCTTTCATCGACAAAGATAATGAAGGTGAAAGGCTTATTAGTGTGGAAACCCATGATAGAGTAAACTCGAATCTGCAATCAAAAATTTTGTTGATGGAAAAATATTGGAATAACTTAAAGTTGTAGACAAAGGATAAAGGATAATCGATTACAGAGGCAAGTTCTGAAGCCAGACCCATCAGACAATGAAGACTTGCATATTGGTGAAGGTAGAAAAGAACTAAAATAGGCTCAACAAAGGGAATTCGTAGAAAATAATGGCACAGTCTAAGGTCCATTTTTTCGAGATGTACAAATCGACCACAATATGATGTTAACATTATGGGTCTGAGAGGTTCCAATTTGAACTACATACTAACTGAGGTGTTAGAGCTTGAAAGAGTTATGCACATGTTGGTCATAACTCACAACAAACTTGTTGACATTCCTTTGTAGATTGAAGGCCTGAGAGATCTTCTACTAGAAGAACAAGTCAAAAAATTGAAGAGTAAGTTGGAATGTTAGTGAGAAATAATTAAATTGAGGGATAGTGTAGATGGTTTGGAAAATCAAACAAAGGAACTCAAAATCACTAAGAATCGGTTCATTAGAAAAAAATTTGAGTTCAAGAAACGCTTAAGAGAGAAAATCGATACAATTATTTAGACTAGGGTGAGATCAGTTTCTAGAGCATTCAAATGAAAGAGAGTACTTGAGCAAGGCATTGAATTTTGAAAGGGGGGCAATAGATATTAAAGGTCTTAGCACATAGGTAATCTATTCTTTCATCAAGTTTGTAGTGATCAATTTTGCTAAGAACCATGTTGAGATTTCAAAGTTGTTTGGAAATCGTCAGAGAAAAGTTGCAATATTTTTGCGTTTCAAGTGTTGAAAGCAATGTTCTCCTTGCTACAAAAAGGTTACACTCTTTGTATATTACAAATGACATTGTTTCCCTCCCTAGTAATGTGGAGGATACAAGCAAATTGAAATTGGAAGATGTTGTTAGATTGCTATATGAATATTGTTTGGATGCTGAGAAAAGGAGAGATAATTGGAGCTTTCTAGATAAACATTTATACATAACCTTCTATTTGATGATGTGGTTAATCATTGGACTGAAATGAGTTGCAACATTGTGCTTCATGATGTGGCTAAAAGTAAAGTTTTTTCATTAAGTGGCCATGAATTTGCTTCTGCAACAGATTGAACAAGTTAGCATGGAATTCAACAATATATAACTGGGTGTTTGAAAACAAAATTTGCTTATGAAGTTAAAGTAATGATTCATATATTTAGCAACATTGCATCTGTAGAGGTGTTAGTCATTGTATGGACTCAAACCAACGACCTAAGTGAACAATATATCACTATGGGCAAAGTGCAAGCAACTTCAAAGGAATGGGTACAATTGTAGGAAAAGATCCTTCTAAACCCTGAACTTGCCAAAGCAATAGTGTGTTTATTATCGTGATTTAGAGTCACCTATGCAATGACTACTTTGATGATGCTTGAGAACAATTACAAATAATTACTTAAAGCACTAATTGAGATTTTTAACTATTATATATGATGCTTAGGAACACTAGAAAATAATTGTTCAAAGCACTCACCGAGCGTTATAACCATTATATAATTTGTTCAATGAAATGTTGATCCTTATTACATTGGCTCTCATGGCATCCTATGGTAGACAATTGTGTTTTTAGTGAAGATTTCTCATGCCCTCACATAATACCCTACATAGACATTTCCAAATCCAAAATTTGAATTTAGTTTTTTTACAATGAGGAAAAACTTCGTTGTGAAGGATAGGGGATGAATCAATTTCAAAAAATGAAACTTATATGCACCTATACGAATCAAAACAATGAAATTTTGTATTGTATAGGAACATGCCATGCAATACTAAATGTCAAATAATGTGTCTCACATGTCTATAATATCAACATGGCATTTTCATTGTGATAGGGTAGTCACAATGCAACTAAAATACAAAGGTCAAGAAAAACCTCATGAAACATGACTAGCGCTAAAAGTAATAATTTTTTATCAAGTATTGAACACAATAATAATTAATATTGTTAATAAATTGCACTCCCCACAACTATGTTTCATGAATACCATGTGAAAATGCAACAGTCTAGCATAAAGTTATATCCTTACAACAAGATTCTTGAATAATCTTCAATTCCAAAATTTCGAGATGAAAGACATTATTCTAGTCCTTGGTGTGATTTTACTTTAAAAAATGGTTCTGTTTTCCAAGTGAGGTAACTACAAGAGTTAAATGCCCAAGCTCCAATATTCTTCCCTACAAAATTACACAATTAGTAGAATAAAACAAATATTTACAAGTGCACCTAAGCTATTGTGAATTCCATCATATGTTGAGAAACATGTACAATTATTACCCATAAAAATCTCATTTGGACTAGACAAGAACACTCTCATTTATGGGAAAAATAACTGTCAAATCTTACTCATCATTAACAATTCAAAATTTTAACAATCCCTCTTGTTTGAAGATGTCAACTTTACAATGACTTCCATTCTGTGAAAGAATTAAAAGGACTAAATATTTTTGTATTTAGGAGCTTGTTGAGGTTGCCCAATTTTTTTGGCAAACTTCTTTCTTTAGAGGTGTTTAAATTAGCAGAGTTTTATCAATTAGAGCAATTGTATATTGGTTTCAGTTACGTAGTAACATTAATAGACTTGAAAATTTAAACATGTCCATATGCAAGAGATTATCAAGGTTATCTAAAATATTTGACAAACTTAGCAACTTAAAAGTATTCAACCTATTTGAATGCGAGGGTTTGGTATATCTCCTTGAAGGTTTTGGAAAGTTTAAAGGGTTTGGTATATCTCCTTGAAGGTTTTGAAAATTTTAAGTGTTTGGAAGAGCAAGATACATTGTCTTCAATATAAATAGTATTGAACGTCGGATGGAGTTTGTGGGAAATATAATATTTAGAGTTGTTTGGCATTAAAGGAAGTGGAATAATGATCCAATGATGAATATAATCAAAAGGCAACAAATAATTGACACAATGGCCTCTATTAATCATTGAGAGGTTGGCATTTTTGTGTCAATATTTCAGTGTTCTTGGAAATAGTGAAGGATATTCATGTTTGTTGTGCAATGTGGGTGGTAAGGCTTATTCTTTCCTTCTTTAAATAAAGTTCACTTTTCTTTATACACCACCTCACATACAAAAATCTTGTCGGTATGTTTAGTTAAATCCTTGATATTGTGTTATGCTTATTTCTTTATTCTATTATGATGTCAAGATCTCACCAAAACAAACCATGGACTTTTTCCTGGGTGGTGGTATTTGTTGCATTTTCTAATATCACATATTTGCCATTTAATGAGATATATGGAGACCTACTATTTTCTATTTTGACATTGTCATTGTTGGAGCAATCATATGGGGCATTTAACTATTACTTGGTTCAGTTGTTCTCAAACATACTTATGTATGTGTATGTTTTTATCAATGTCATAAGATTTCAATGCAATGGTATGAATGGATTTTGATCAGCTTTGCAAAATATTAAAGAATAACCATTTAACCAGACCCACACCTCCAATTTTGTCTGAGATTCCACACTTGAAGGCACTATAAGTTAGTGAGTTCTCATTAGTTGTGTGTTTGTTTATGTCTAGAAGAGGAGGTTTCACAAATTATTGTCCATTAATGATTGAAACCTGTGAATCACCATTATTGTGGATAGAAATTCTTTAAAACATATATATCAAGACCATAAGAGAATATTTTCTACACTACTTTCGGTTTGATTCTCACTTTTTTTTTAAGTCTAGTTGCCCATTCTTAGGGGACTGAATTGTTTGCTAGTGCTAGAGAACATGATTTTTGCTTTGTCAATTTATCGGGATTTGGTGCAAAGTTGATTCACTGGAAAACTCCAAAGGCTTATCCTATTGGAATGAAGTCGTTTAGTTTGTATAAGTTGCAATAGACCATCAATTTACTTGACTTAGATTTTTCTCTATTGAAACTGTTAGACTTACTCGAGATTGAATTATGTTGTTTCTAAATGTAGAATTGAATATTTTGGTTTTTTGTTTGCAAAATGTTTCACAACAATTTCTTGTGAGGGAAATTCTTCACAAACATGCCAATTAACATGATTGCGGTAGTTGTAAGTGCCAACTCTTTGGCAAACCAATAGTGTGTTTTGATGCAAAGGTTATGAACAATGATATAATGTCAAGAATCCCTTACCAAAGATGGAAAATGCAGAGGCTTATTTCAGTGTGTAGATTTCAACATTTTGGTCTATTGTTTGCAAATGTTCGTGCAACAATTTCTTATCAGCGAAACCCCTGGAGAAGTGCCAATTAGTAGAAATGTGATACTTGTAAGTGCCAACTATTTTCAATGTCCATATTTTATTTTGAGGCAATGGTTCTTAAGGTCCAATATAATGTCCAAACTACCTTACCAAACATGCAAAACACAGAGGCAAAAACTTGCAAGGATGTTGGGAACCTAAAAGAATTGCCAAAATTGGTGTCACCGTGATAGAGAAATTAGATGTCAGTAACTTTAGTAGCATGAAGTAGTTCATTTAATGGTTTGAGGAATTGATTGCTCTTAAAAGGATTTTAATTTAAGTGTTGCATTTTACAAAAGCATCCAAGCAATTTTGAGAAGCTTACAAACTTGGAGGTTTTACATTACACCATGTGTGCCAATTAGTAGAATTACGGTGTTTGTAAGTCCCAACTATTTGGCACATCCATAGTGTGTTTTAAGGTAATGGTTTTGAAGGTTCATATAATGTCAAAAAATCCTTATCAAAGGTGGTAAATGTAAATGCTCAACTTAAAATGATGTGGGGGGCTAAAAGAATAGCCATAATCGCTAGAGTTATGATATTTAGAGAAGTTAGATTTGAGTAATTTTAGCAGCATGAAGAAATTCATAGAAAGGTTTTGAGAATTAGTGCTCTTAAAATCCATAAGAGCAAGTGTTGCAGTTTACAAGAGCTTCTAATCATTTTTGAGAAGCTTGAAACATTGCACATTTTTCATTATACCATCACCACAATTTGCTTTGGCTTCCTGAAAGATTTGGAAACTTCACATCGTTAACTAATCTAGATCTACAAATGTGCAAGCATATAAGTAGTCTTCCCAACATGTTTGGATAGTTAACATACTTGTTAGTTCAAATATCATTTAAACACTTGAAGGTTTGTCAAGGCTACTAGGTTTTGCAATCTCAAAAGGATAGAACTATTTGTGTTAAACAAATTTTATAGCTTAAAGACACGTCCTAGTTGGTTCTAATAATTTACATGTTTACAAGAGTTGGATTTGTCTAATTATGTGACAATGCCACGATTCCATGAAGGTTTCAATGAGGTTAGTTGCTTGCAAGTGTTAATATTCGAACGATGTGAAACATTAGAGCAACTCTTTAGTGACTTTCATTGTATGAAAACACTTAAAGAGGATAAAAGATACACAATTGCAAGAGCTTGTCAAAGCTACTTGAATCATAAAACTTACTTGTTTGGAGATGTTAAACTTGTTAGATTGCAATTGGTTCGAGCAAATTTACAGTGACTTTCATTCTCTGGGTGTAATCAACAGGGCTTGATTGGTTGTTAAAGCAAGGTGTTGCTATTCCCTCCCACCAAGGTTCAAACCCCTCTCAAGAGACATGTTTGCGGCATCTCACATGTGTAAGTGAGTTGTTTCATGTAGATATGGCCAAGTGCAAGTCCTTAGTGAATTTGGTAGAATAGACACCTCCAATGACAACATCTTCATTGAAGGGTTGCTTCTGTGAGTTACGAGGCGTATTTGCTCCATTGTAATATCCCATATATGAAGGTGCCCATTTCACATGTTGACCATAAGCGTCTATCAAAAAAAATGTCTAGAAGTAGGAGCTTGTCAAGGTTGCCTAATTTTTTTTAGCAAACTTCCTTCTTTGGAGATGTTGAAACATATATATTTTTTTGAACTTGAGATTAAAGGGAAGTTTCTTTCAGCCAAAAGTCCGTTATGGAGCCACCTTTCTATCAACGAATTAATTTTAATGAAGCTTACTTGGATTTTTCAGGAGTCGGCAGTTCACGAATCATAAAGAGTCACTGTCGAAGCCTCCTCAAACCCCCGATTCCTGAATCCGTGGAAGTGTTAGAAGCTAACGCCACGTTATCAAAATATGAGAAGGTTAAATGTTAACAAGTCCCATCGCGATTTCGCGACTCGAGTTGCCTGCATGCTATAAGTTTCAAGTTCGTAGTATTCGAAACTCCGAAAACTTATGATCTAATCGCACTTAATAACGAGCTAAAAAATGTTTAATGGTTAATAAATCCCATCGCAATTTCGCAATTCCGGATTTCTTACGTCAAAGTGTTATCGAAGTCTCGACCCTCGAAACCCCAACTCCTGAATTCACGAAGAATTAGAGATTAATTCCTAATCACAATTAATTAAAAATTTTAAAACAGATGATTAGCGCCTAAGTTAATTACATCGTGATTTCGCAATTCGGGATTTACTTATGTCATGATTCTCGAGAACACGACGCTCAAAATTCCAAAACCCGAAATCCCGAAAGAATTAAGAGGTTAAACATAATTAACTTAACTTTAAAACATCTTTAATGATATCAAATAACGTTTCGCATTTCACTATTCGGGAATTTTCGATGACATTCCTTTCGAAACCCCAGTTTTGAATCGCCGATATGCGGCAGTGTCTATAACGAATTAATGGTGATATTTTTTGTGTATCCCCAGGCATATATCCCCTATTAGAGAATTTAATTTTTATCGCCTGTATCGGTATGTTCAATTTAAGACGAGTTAAGGGTTAATAAAGGTTTGTCATTTTGAATTTCATTCTTGCTTTCAGATTAGAAGTGAGTCACATTCTAAAGAGCTTACGCATTTCTTCTCTGTAACAGGCTTCCATTTTAGCACAGACACCATGGCACCCAAAAAGGCGCCTAAGAAGAGAGAGGAGGCTGGTGAAAGTTCAAATCCAGATGGAGATATTATTTTCGACACTACACCGCATGCTATTGATTCAATCAAATCCTGGAGGCAGATCTTTGAAACCTTGGACTATGAGATTAGTAATTGCCCCAAGGATTTTGGGAACGAAAGGACTGAGAACAAACTCAGAGACATAGCAGAGTCTGAGCTTCATAAAATAGTTGCACGACCGAGAATCATACCATACAATGACATGATAGGTTGGGATTTAGAGAAAGCCGACATTCAGACGAGGAGCATCCTAAACAGCCAAGGGGTTGTCGTCGGCTCATTCAGACCAGATCATATCCAAGTAATGTATAAACTGCCTTCTACTTCTAAATACATTTATAATGCATAATTCATACTGGAATTCCAAAGGAAGGAATGCACAGAGTTTGATCAGACGTATCCGACTATAATCAAAGAATGGTGGGGATTACCAACAAAATTTAGAGCCGATACCCATGGCATTTACGCCACAGCTTCGTTAAACGAGTACATGGTTTATATAGATCTGATGCTATGTAGACTTTTCAGGAGGAAAATCCCTACCCATTTCCCAGCTGAATGGGTGCCACTTTTACATGAAGTAGCCGAGGGTTACAGTTTCAACTGGGGTAAAATTTTATCAGATATTCTAGCTAAAGATATTAAAGATTATCAAATGGAAAAATGGGAAGGTCAACCTGTATCTTTTTGCATGCCTGCTTACATTATGGATGCTATCTGTTACATGGCCCCTTTCCCCTTGATGAATTGGAGCTGGAATCCAGATTGCGTTGAACCCATCCATGGTTATCACTCTAAACTATGGGAGGAGAATGCTAAAGATTTCTTCTAAGAAGTCTGTCACTACGTAATGATACATGTACATAAAATTTTGTATGGTTGTGTACCCCTCGGATTTCAGAGAAGATCGTGGAAAACCTTAAGGCGATTGCAGATTGGTTTATCGAAGAAAATTTCTCATATGTCAGGGTTTTCGAGTGCTCGATTCCCCCTCACACACTTCCGAAGTTCCTTCCCGACAGACTGGTATGCAGGGAGGTGGCCTACCAAATAGTAACCGGTGGCATTGGCATGGAACTGAAGGCATCTCAGAAGAAGTTCTGGCCTGTTTTTCCTGTATAGATTGGGAAGTTTTCGCTGCTTAACTTTGGTCATACCAAGGTGGAAGCTGCAACACTAAAGGACATCAAATTGGTAGACCTTGAACTCAGAAAACATGACCCTTATAAAATTGTGGGGAACCATCTTGTTCATTGCAATCAGAAGGCATATGAACATGAAGATTTTCCCTGCGACGACATGTTCAAAGGAGCCAGAACATATGAAGAAGTAGTAGACAGAGTTCAAGAATTATCACCAGACCTACAGAACAACCTTCAGACTTTCCAGAAGCACATGTGAAGTGGTTTTCCAAAGGTACTACAAGGAGAATCGCCACCCCCTCCTCCGGCACAAGGAGATATTCCCCCAGGTTTCAGATCAAAGACTCGGGATAAAGGGACTGCAGAAGAAAATCCAAAGGAGACTGAAGCGTCCTCCCAGAATGCAGAAACATCACAAACAAAGCACCCAAGGATGGAAACAAAGGTTAGGCTCGAGACATTTTTAAAATCGGGTCGAATGATTCCTCCTTTATCATCGACTATTCCTGCTGATATCCCAGAAACTGTAGGAAAAGCACAATCTATAGAGTTGGGCAGCCCTATTGTATCATCGACTCCTTTGCAATCAACCTTTGGAACTCCCCATCTGGAAGCTGTATATGTAAGTGACCTTACTCCAATCTCTAGAGATGAGATACCTTCCTCTGACTACTTTTTCAGTAAGAAGAGGAAAGCAGTAGTGAAGAAGGAAATGCATTGGAAGGGGGACACGATGGTAAAGAAACACAGAGTGCTCGTAGATGGGTAGAAACTAGAAGAGGAAGATTTCGCCACAGAAGTAGCAGGCTCTATGGGAGCTTTGGCAAGGACCAATTTATTCTTAGTTGACTCTATGGTAACAAGGTTGAAACAGAAAAATCAAATGATAGCTTAGTTGCAGGACCAAATAAGGCACACAGAAAGTAATATTCGAGAGGAGGTGAATCAAAGAGTTGAACATGTCAGAACTATTGACAAACAGGAAATGCAATCGTTGAAGTCTAGTTTGGACGAAGCTAACAAGCAGATGTAAATGAGTCAGGTATAGGTTATTCGACAAGAAGAATTTTTGAGACAACTACAGGCCGATTTGAAGTCCTTTGAAGGACAAGTTGTGGATATAACAACATTCCAAGACCAAGCACTAGAAGTTCATGAGAAACTACAAGCAGAACAACAAAACATGCTTTGTAAAATAGAAATCATTCAAAAATACTTCCTGGAAATAAGCCATTCACTGGATAACATTGTTTTCAGGGAAAAGGAGTCCACGACAGGTCATGCTTCTTTTCAAAAGGCAACAACATTTTCGGCTAGAGACGAGGTACCAACAAGCCCAAAGCTGATTGTGGAAGAACAGATCAGGGGGGACATCATATTGAAAACATGGGAGGCCAATATCGTCGAAAGCATGAAAATGGCAAGAAAAGTTAAGAAAGAATGTGAAGAAGCGTTTAATCGACTAGATACAAAAACATTGGGCATTGGTAAAGGTGATTGTCCTGGGCTATTAGGACATATAAACGTTGTAAGGCATCAAATGCATATCAGGGAGGGCTGGGATGAAGCCCAGCTCGAAATATCACAATTAAAGCAGCTTGACATCACCCAAATTGATAAATGGATAATAAATCCAAATCTACGGTTGCAGTCGACGAAGTGTGAAAAGGAAAAGATTGAAGATAGGCTGCCCAAAATCTAGAGAAAGATGTATGTGTTTGAAGCAAAGGATGCTACAGAGCCTTCCAGAATTTTGGTACAATTTATAGAGAGGTGCGTCGAATGTTCTAGACCGAGCGAAGGAAGCGCTTTGAAGAAATAATGAAGTAACGCATACATACCCTTTTTGTCCAACTGGTAGAAAAATAAAAAGTAACCGAAAAAAATGGTTCAAATCTTGTATTTTGTAACCGTTAGCTCCTAGGATATTAGGAGAATACCAACCGTTTAGGGTTGATGATTTTCTTTGTACAAATACATCTTTTGAGTATGGAACCGAGGCTACTTTTGCTGATTGTAAAGAAGAAAACTCTCTTTATTGAGAATTAATACAAATGCAGGCCAGAGATTCTACATCTCATCTACTCTGAGTTGTGTGTTCTTTGTTTTTCCACATTCCAACATACTTCCATATATTTTTCTTTGATGAATGCAAATCACAATTTAGTACAACTTCTACTGTGGTTATTTTTCACTTAGTCATCTAATAACAAGCATATTTTCCTCTGTATTCACTGTAAGTTAATACAAGACCTTCATGTTGATTAAATGCTATATTTTATACTTCATTAAAGATTTCATTGATCACTTTCTTTTTCTGTTACAAAGTAGGATTCTTCATCAATTGATGCCTTACTTTGATTAGCAGTTTTATGTTTTTCTTTCATTCATTCACTATTTTAAAGTTTGACTGAGGTGCGAGAAACAACCTCCGAGTTGTTATAATATTAATTCAATTTAAAGAGATTTCTTTTGTTGTTTCGCTGGTAAAGGGAAAACATTAAAAAACCTTTTCTTACATGACTGTACCTATTGTAAGACAACCCAATATTGAACCTGGTCTCATAGATCAGACCAGCATCGCTTTAAACCTTTTTGATACCATCCTAAAAACTGCCACTACCCGGGTTGAACTTGAACGTTCATGTGCAGCCATTGAAGATGACATAAACATTCAAGAACAATTGGAAGCTAGATGAAGACAAGTCAGAAATCAACCATATCTTCTTTTCCTAAGAGTTTTTTTTCTTCCTTTTCTATCATTTACCCTCTTTTTGGATGCCTAGAATCTATACTTTATAGCCTTGAGTACAGACTCTGGAACAACATATTTTTGGCGCCATTGTCGGGGGCGGAGAGACGAAATCATTTTCCCTGGGAGAATGACATTTGTAAGTTTCTACTCTTTGATGGTGAACAAAGAGTGAATACCTTCCAAAGGCTAAGTTTTATTATTCACTTGGTGACTCCACATTTAAGTAAGATGGCATCCAGTCAGAGGAACACCAGACAAAACCCAGATGGTAAACAGACCACGCATGTTTTTGATCCCAAAAAAATACTAAAAGCAAGAGGTTCCCTTAAACAAACTACTGCGGTCTACCAGCTTAACAAACTACTACAGTCTACCAGCTTAAACACATGTAGTCTAAGGCTAAGATTCCTCTCGAAACGCTAACTTCACAAGAAGTTTCCACTCAAACCCTTTTTGGAGAAACATTGGCTAAGACCGTTGAAGCCGATACCCTAAAGCCGATTTTAGTTTCCCGGGAAATTAAATCTGAAACTCATCTGACTACCTCCTGCATCAACGAAGGTGAGGATCCCTTAGTAAAGCTTGCGTCGATTGATATCCCACCAACTCTTCAGTTAGATTTTTTGAACTCACAAAGTCTCGAAGAGTATACCATATATTCAGATTCCACGCCTGCGGGTTCTCCCGTGTACATCTCTTGCAAATCAGAGGAACCAAGTCCCCGTATCCCGTTCCCCCCTTTTTCAGTTTTCTTGTCTCCCGATAAACTGTTTTCGAAGCCTTTCTCGCTCCATCCCGAAGAAGCCTAAGGATCTCTATACGTCTTTGAAAACCCTCTTTATAATCTACCAATTACCTCCCCTAGGATATCTATGGCTGCTGCAGGAAGAGGAGGGGGCGACCAAGGGCCACCATCACCCCCACCCCCTAGAATTTTCGCCAAGGTAGCTGCCAGATATGCTCCCTTGGTCCTCCCAGTACCCCTTCATGACTTACCTAAAAACTACATGAAGAACTTACCAAAGTTTATAGGGGAAGGAGACCTAACCGCAGTCGAACATATAAATTTCTTTGATCAATTCGCAGATATTCTAGGTCTCGAACATGAAGACGTGTATTCGCAGATTTTTGTCCAAACTTTCGAAGGACAGGTGAGAACCTGGTTTCGAAGTCT
>SNQJ01S0234031.1:2769-13996 GCA_010110895.2 Picea sitchensis
TTCCACCTGGAGAATATTCTCTTTCAGTTGACACTTCAGTTTGACTAGTTGAGTTGAGTTTAGATGTTGCATTGGTTTTTTCACCATGCAACATTGGGATCATCACCATGATAATTCGACCTTGCCTTGGTATCATCACCAGACGGGTGCATTACCCTTGATTCCCTGAGTTAACTCCTCACTACTCTATGTTCAGCCAGTTAACTGAAGACTAATTGACTAGTTAACTCAACTAGGTGGAAATTCACTCTCATAACTTCCTGAGAGACTAGACTAGGTGGAAGTTCACTCCCGTAAATGTTGGTGTGTGTCCAAATCACTCTAGACCACTACTATGTCGCATTTGTATACAGAGTATATCATGAGTAAATTATTCATTATTCACAACGATTAATGAGAATTCTTTCATTCTTTCTATCCTTAGTCTTCTTTGTCAAATTCGCTATGCAAATGTGTGTATTATTGTTTATATAGATCTATTATGTGCAGGTTCGACACATTTTCAACCGTTAGCTATGTGAATTTAACTGTTTATAATTTTGGGTTTGTTCAAGCACATACTTCGTCGTTTTGTATTTTATGGTACATAGTTCACAAGATAATGGCCCCTGCGGTTAGAGTATATCTGAATGACTCAAAAGAGTTGTTATCTCATGGCGATGTTGTGGATGACCTGGTCCAATCCAGTGGGGTAAAATTTATTCAATCATTCGAGGGTTTCAATTTAGAGGTTGCATGGGATTTTGCTAAAACATTCAATGGAACCAAAGCCAAGATAGGTGACATTCAGTTGCAGGTAAGTGAAGAATCTATAGCTGAGGCAACTGGTTTTTCATAGGAAGGTGATTGATGGTTTAAGAATATGAAAATAGCTGACATTCCATGGAATTCTCTATTGGTGTCCAAGAAGTCACGTTACAATGTGAAAGGTATGCTGATAGAGTTATTTAAAACCCATTGCATGGTTTACTGTTGGTTATAAAGCAATTTATTACTTGTGAAGGGAATTATGGGTTGGTATTGCTATTTCACATACGTTTGCTAATGATTTTCCAAGGGTTCAATTTGAATTTACCATTGTATTTTCTCAAGATTCTACGAAAAATGTCAAAGTTCTATCAGAGGCCAAACCCTAACCCCGAATCTAGCTTGTTCCATAATGGTTTCATTCACATTTTAGTAAATTTCTAGTCGGTGAACACAAGGGATACTTGGCAAGGTTTTATTTTAAGGAATGGGTTTATTCCTTCGCAAATTGATCCTGATTACCAATTACCTCAGGGTATTGAAGAACTTGTCTTTCCAAATATTTTGTCTCACTCTCTCCAAGATTTTCGAGTTGAGGTTCAAATACAAAAATACTTTGTCTTTTCGAGTGACGATCCAATCGAGTTCCCTCCTGTAACCGAAATGACTTCTAAAAGATGTGAATTTATTCCAAAGAGATCTTTGGAAGAAGTTCTTATTCATTTGAGAAGCAGGTCACCCAACATCCCTGGTCATTCGCAGCCTCAAATTCATAGGTTAATAAAAAAATTAAAAGAAAGAGGAAAAACATTAAACATGATGTTTGTGACATGGATTTTAAAAATAAAAGGAGTGGCCAGATTTTGTTGAGAATGACAAGAAACAAATTTCAAAATCAGGGCAAACTCGTTCCAACAATAGTTATAGAAGACACGAATTATGTTGAAGATGTAAGCCTGGATTCCACTAGAGATGGTTCACCACAATATGATTTTGTTTCGAATATCCCTCTGTTTCTTAGGGAACATGAAGGATTTACAAGGATCCAGAATGATTTGAAAACGATGGTAGCACAGGGGAAACCTTTAAACTCAAACCATAAGCATTCTCTACCAGATATGGAACATGTATATTGCGATGAGTGCTTCACATGGATTCAAAGATATTATCAGGAAATTCCATACTTGAAAGTGTGTCTTAACCAGGTGTTGGCTCAAAATAGAGAGCTGGAAAGAGAAAATTGGGATTTGAGATCTGATCTGCAACAAACTCCTCCTTAGGCAAACAAAATATCCAAAAAATCTGGGGACATCATCATTAAACACTCAACTAATGTCAATGATGTTATGAATTCAGAAATGCATGATTCCTCTTTTTCGAATGTTTGAATTGGTAAACAAATTCTTAGTTGGTTTTAATGATTTGATTGATTTGTTAGAACATAATTTATTTGCATGTTTTTTTAGACTTTCTACAAAATCGTAGATTTTGTAGCTTGTCTAGATTTAGTTTATGAGATTTTCTTCTAATTAAATTTTATTTTTATTCTTTTTAGGTCTTAAGAAGGAACAAATTTAAAGCATTGTTGGAACAGTGAAATATGATGAGATGTTTTTAGTTTGCAAATTGTTTCTTTTTCAAACAGTATAGAAAATAGTTTTATAGTGATAACGACTCTTGCAAAGTTACCATGAAACTGTTGTTATAAACCTAAATTAAGGATTTGATTTGAAAAACTTTATTTTTGAGGATCTGTCTCTATCTTTTGGATATGAGAAACAAATCAATGGTATGTTTAAATACTCATATTTTCCCTGTTACTTGACATGGTGAAAATTTTGGGAACTTGGACTACAACAAATGTTTTTTATTTTGAAATATAGGATCATACTTAACTATGGATTTCGACCTATGAGTTAAGAAGTTTCATTTACATTAGAATATAAGAACGTTATGGTCTATGTTTTGATTGTTTTAAAAAAGTGATTGATTATATGTTGTTTTAAACTAGATTTAGTTTGTTATGACTCCATGTGATTAATTGTTGTTATCTGTATATCAAATAAGTTTCATTTTAATGGTTCTGNTGAAATATGATGAGATGTTTTTAGTTTGCAAATTGTTTCTTTTTCAAACAGTATAGAAAATAGTTTTATAGTGATAACGACTCTTGCAAAGTTACCATGAAACTGTTGTTATAAACCTAAATTAAGGATTTGATTTGAAAAACTTTATTTTTGAGGATCTGTCTCTATCTTTTGGATATGAGAAACAAATCAATGGTATGTTTAAATACTCATATTTTCCCTGTTACTTGACATGGTGAAAATTTTGGGAACTTGGACTACAACAAATGTTTTTTATTTTGAAATATAGGATCATACTTAACTATGGATTTCGACCTATGAGTTAAGAAGTTTCATTTACATTAGAATATAAGAACGTTATGGTCTATGTTTTGATTGTTTTAAAAAAGTGATTGATTATATGTTGTTTTAAACTAGATTTAGTTTGTTATGACTCCATGTGATTAATTGTTGTTATCTGTATATCAAATAAGTTTCATTTTAATGGTTCTGGAACCAAAATCATTTTAGTTTTAGGTGTGGTTATATTTTGATGCAGATGTTAAATTGTATTGAATTTCTTCATACAATATGAGTTTGCATAGATCTAATCAATCAATATGATTTTTTTATGTTGATGTAAATGATCATGAATGATTCACCTAAGATTAATTATTGTCTATCATGTAATCTTAAGGAGATTATAATCATCAGGGTGGAATTGATTTCATATGATGTTATTATGATCTTGACAATTATACAATCTGCTTGCATCAGATTTATCTTAGCAGACAATTTGCAGGGATAGCATGGTACAAGAATACATAAACATGTTTCTTTTTTTTAGCGTTGACCAGTTAGAGGTTAGTTCTTTTCATTTCCTTTTACTATTTTCTTATTGAATGTAGATGCATCATTCAAGCTTATAACTTTTATTATTTAAGTCATATCTCAATTATTTATGTTCAATTCATTTTCTTTTTCAAATTTTAGTATTTTTGTTTGTAAAAGTAGATTAATAAATAGATTTTGATTCCATTTATTATTATTTAAGTTTTGCTCTCTTTATACGAACTTGCTTTCAAGGTTTTCAATAATTCTTGCAATTTTGTATTTAATAATGTATATGATGTACATAAGTATATGATAGTAGTTAGTTAGGTAAGATATTTAATTTAGATTTAGGCCAATAGAGCCACAAAACCCTCAGGGTAAGCTATTTTAAATGGCTTGTGTTATTTAGACAACCCCAGACCATGATTTCCCTTCCAGTTGATGAGTGGTCAATATCGCCCGTCAACAAATGGTGCTAGAAGGAAGGCCTGAAATTCATTAATGGAACGAGGAGGTCGAAAGACACCCCCAAATAATCGCTCCCCTATCGTAACTCATAGTCGCTCAGACCCTATTGTTGTACCTGATCCAGCCACTACGTCAGAAGCCCAACCTGACATTCCCGCTGAACCTATGACACCGATTTCTCAAGGAATTGATGTACAAGAAATTATCTGTAATTCTCGCCAATCAATAATAAAAACCCAAGGTGCATTGTCTAGACTTAGACAGTTTGGTGAACAATTACATCAACCCCTTGATTTTTCTAATCAACAAGAAGATCCTCTTGCCACTGGTTCACCCAATTGCGCATTGCGTGATATCATTACTGATCCATTTGAAGCACTAATCCTAGGTGTTGGGGGATCTGGAATTCTTCCTTCCCCACCTGGACCTTCTCCACCCTCTTCTGGAGGAGAATCCTCAGACGAAGACAGTTCTTCATTTGGACAATCTCAAAATTCACACACATCATCCCAAATGGCTAACTAGAATAATCCTGCCAGACCTTAGTTTGACCAATATGATGTGGTGATACTTGGACCTCAACATCCTTTACCCAAACATCCCAAAAAATGGTTACCCAAGTTTGACCCCGATTCTAAGAAATCAGTCGAGGATCATATTAAAAAATTCATGTTGGATGTTAGGATTAGAAACATCGAACATGAAGATGTCGTGTGTAGGCTATTCCTTTATACCTTTGAAGGAAATGCCTCCACATGGTATTTTTCACAATAACCCCAAACTATTGGTTCTTGGGAGAGGTTTGAAACCTTTTTCTTAGAAAAGTTCAGGGATGACAAATATCTGGAAGTTCTAGTTATGGAATTGTCTAACCTGAAAATGAATCCCAAAGAGAAATTCAAGGACTTCAAGTACAGATTCCTTACACTTAAAAATAAAATCCCTATAGAATCCATGCCTGTTGAAAACTTGATTATTTATTACTATGCTAAATCTCTACATCATAACATAGCTATATGGGTTAAAAGGTCTAAGAAAAAAATGCTATTAAAATCTTTTGAGGAGGCAGTTCTCATTGAAAATAAGATTCTCAGTTTGAAGGATAACGCAAAACAGAAGTTGAATCAACTTCCTCTTCTAAAAAGAAGATAGAAATTCTTACCAGACCTCCTCCAAATAAGAAAGAACAAGAACCCTTAGATTTGGAGAGCTTACATAAAGCCTTTCAAAAGTTATCTAACCAAGTTATAGACTTGAAAATATCTGCAGAGGAAGGGTCTTCAAATAAAGGAAATTATCGACCACCTTTTAGGAGACCACTTCCAAATCCTCCAAACAGGTCAAATCTCACTGCAGAAGGTCTGAATTTTGAAGGGTTACATCATGTTATACAAGCCATATTAGATGGAACTGATATTGTTGTTGTCCCACCTGAAAATCTAAATGATGCAGAAGAGGAAGAAACACCTGATGAGGAGGACTCATCTCCCCAGTTTTTGGGCACCTTTCCGACAACATTTTCCAAGCTAATTTTGAAATTGTCCATAAAAACCAACATCCGTATAATACTCGTATTACATTTCAAACACATCTGCACCTGAGGTAAATAATAATACAATATCGAGATAATTGAGACATGTTGAAACACGAAAAAAACATGTTTCCTTTTATCTAGATTACGACCCTATTGAGGATCTTAAAATATTAAAAGAAAACATATCAATTTTTGAGTTGCTTAAGTTCCCTCCCATCCTACAGAAAATGTTACAAAGCATAGCTGATAATGGTTAAAAGAAAGATCCTCTAGATAAAAAATCAGCAGAAAATGGCATTAACACAACAAAGGATATTGTGGACAAAAGACCACCTGAGAACCATAATAAAAAGGATACATCGAATAAAAGCATAGGAAATTTAGATAAAGTAACCTCAGGTACAAAAGACAAAAATCAACAGGCTTATTCTCCCACACCACGAAAAAATGTACCACCATTTCTGTTAACTTTTGAAATCTTCAAAGAAAAAAATGCTTTCAGCATGCGCCCTGGTGTAGAGCTATCTAGGGTTCGACACAAATGCCGCCATGGAAAACCAGGGAGGAGGGGAGCCGCCACCCCCTCCTTCTCCGTCCACCTCCTTTCGAAAATTGGTTGCAGCTTGCAGCAAGAAGACTACCCCCTCAGCGCCCCCAAGCTTCGTCAAGAAACTAGACGCTATTCCAGAGATTGACCTGCCGCCCGAACTTCCAATGAAAGTAGCCCTTTCCCTCTCTGAACGAGGTCTCGTAGGTCAATTCATGGGGCTTTAGCCTTCAACCAGGTCCAGAGACAAATGGATACAGCGTAACTGGAGACCGCTGATCACAAACAGTGTTATGTGCTATGCAGTCGGGAGAGGGTACTTCATTTTCGAATTTATCTCTCAGGAGGATAGAGATTTGATCTTCAGAAATGGACCGTATTTCATGGGCACCCAAGGAATCTATTTAAACCAATGGACCCCAAGCTTTGACCCAGCCTTAGAAGTTCCCAAAGACGTCCCTGTCTGGGTAAGACTCCCAAATCTGTCGATACATTGCTGGAACCCAACCTCGCTTCAAGCGATTGGGAATGGTCTGGGGTGCTATATTGATCAAGAAGAGCCTAGAGACAATTACTCCTACGTGTGGATCTGTGTGGAAGTCGATCTGGAGGTAGTTCTTCCAGAGGTAATAAAATTAAAAGTTGGGGATTGGCACCACTTCAAAAAGATGGACTATGAACAACTCCCGTTCAAGTGCAGAGGTTGTCATGAATACGGCCATTTCCTAAGGAACTGCCCAAAGAACCCTTCTACAGAGAAAGCAGGGGATGAAGGATGACAACAGGCCCGGAATGGGAAATCCAAAGCGAAAGGACCAAGAAATGAAAAGACAGCCCCACTACAAGACAAAACCTCAGGAACCAACGAGACTGAGAACAACTTCAATATTCTGGCAAAAGAATTCGATGGAGAGGAACCAGATCCAAGTAAAGATGTTCAAGAGGAAGGAGAAAAAGGAAACCAGAACCCTGAAGACAAAGGGAACTCATCAGCAGAAGAAGAAGGGGCGCAAAACAACTTCCCCCAAAGGTTGGAAGGTAGTCAGAACATAGAGGAAGGGGAGGTCTCAACATGCAGCGACTCAGAAGACGCAAACGAGGCTTGGGTCACTCCAAAGAAAACAGGAAGAGGCAGGAAAACCAAAAAAGCTGAAAGAGACCAGGAAACCTACAAAGACGTCCTCAAAGGATCACAAACCACCATCAAGCAGTTTATCAGCATTCAACATACGAGAAAGCAAGCCAAAGCCTCCCAAGGAGGCCATTCCTCCCCCCAAGGTTTATAATGATTCTAACCTCCTGGAACTGTAGGGGAATCGGTAGCAAAATGAAGGAAGAAGCACTTAAGGATATAATCAAAGCCTCGAAAGAAAACATCCTCCTACTTCAGGAGACCAAGATGAGCCAACAAGACTCACTTAAAACTTCGTTGAATGTTTGGAGAGGTAGCCAAGGAATAACTGAAAACGCTAGAGGTGCCTCAGGAGGACTCTGCACTCTGTGGAACGCCTCCAAAATAGACTTGATCAGCTCTGACACATGCATGTACTGGATTCACACCAAACCCCTTCACAAAGACTCAGGTTACCAGGTAAGCATCTTTAATCTCTATGTGCCGCAGCAGTTGGGGGAAAAAAAACAATGCTGGGAGTCCCTACAAGACTACCTTCAGGAAAACGATCTCAACAATATCATTCTCGGTGGGGATTTGAATGTAACCTTAGCTCAAGAGGAAAAAAGAGGGGGCTCCATAGTGAGAGATCCGGCTAGAGAATGGGTGGAAGATCTAGCCTCAGCCTGGGACCTTCTAGACATCAAGCCGGCCAAAGGACTTTACACGTGGACAAATAAAAGGATCGGTCATGGGCACATAGCTTCCAGACTGGACAAATTTCTAGTCCAAAGCTCCCTCCTGTTACTAGGACTCATAGCAAATGCAGAGATCATGCCCCACAGTGTATCAGATCACAAGCCCATTCATCTAGAAATTAAAAAAGACCAAGTCATAACACCCATCCCTTTCAGATTTAGTCCGACTTGGATCCAAGACAAAGACTTTCTCTCTTTAGTTTCCAAAACGTGGAACAACGCTGTTAAAGGCTCAACTTTTTATGTTTGGGAGGAAAAACTAAGAAGGTTAAAAAGTGCCCTTAAACTATGGGAAAAGAGCCAGACAAATCCAATAGCCATGTGCATAGTAGTCCAAATGCAACTCGAGAGCCACCAGATGGAAATGGAACACCAAGAGGTCATGCAATAAGCCCTGCAACATGAAGACAACCTTCAAAGACAATGTCACAAAGCCTGCAGAGAGGAGGAAAGCTACTGGAGGCAAAAATCAAGAAGTCTTTGGCTGAAAGAAGGAGATAAAAATACAAGCTATTTCCACAAGAAAGCGGAGGCAAGGAAACAATACAAAGCAGTTACAGAAGTACAAGTCCAAAATAAAACAATTGCAGATCCAGAGGGCATAAAAAAAGCAGCCTTTGAAGCCTTTGAGAAGCTCTACACAGAATCAAAACGGACAGAAATAGACCCGCAGATGTACCCTCTCACCATTATCCCAGACCTCATAAATGAGGATATCAACAGCATGCTGACCAGGGAGGTATCGCAGCAAGAGATAAAGGAGGCCTTGGATGAAATGAACCCCGACAAGGCCCCTGGGCCGAATGGGTTCACTGCCAGATTCTATCAGCAATGTTGGGATATAATAAAAAAGGATCTAACCAAAATGATCAAGAAATCACAGCAAAGCAACAAGCTAGGTGGAAGCACCAATTCGTCCTTCCTGGAACTCATTCCAAAGGAGAAAGGAGCAGTCTCATTCAACCGCTTCAGGCCAATCTCCCTTTGCAACACAAGCTATAAAATTCTCACCAAAGTTATAGCCAATCGACTCAAGCCAATCCTCCCTCTCATTGTTCCTGAAAACCAAGGAGTCTTTGTCAAAGGTAGGCACATTGCCGACAACATCATCCTTGTTCAAGAGGCCCTTCACTCAAGTATCCGAAGGAAAGACAAAGGTATGATCATTAAACTAGATCTCACTAATGCCTTTGATAGAGTTAGACATAAATTCTTATTTGAAGTAATGAGAAAGTTTGGCTTTGATTCGACCTTTGTAAACTGGATAAAATCTTGTATCGGATCACCATGGATAGCCCCGTTGGTG
This sequence comes from Picea sitchensis, assembly GCA_010110895.2. Classification (NCBI taxonomy): domain Eukaryota; kingdom Viridiplantae; phylum Streptophyta; class Pinopsida; order Pinales; family Pinaceae; genus Picea; species Picea sitchensis. The sequence goes on from SNQJ01S0234031.1 coordinate 12,141, forward strand.
AATGGGAAGGTAACAAAATTCTTCCAAGCTTTCAGGGGTTTAAGACAAGGGTGTCCCCTTTCACCCCTTCTCTATGCAATCCAAGCTTCAGTCCTAAGCTACCAGCTGGAAAACTCCCATGTTCATAAAAACCTCCAGGGACTAAGAATTGTGCAAGGGGTGAAAGAAATAAACCATGCATAATTTGCGGACAATACACTGTTGTTGGGGGGGAGCAAGTCCAATAATAGAAAAAAAGTTTAAGGAAGAGCTGGACGCTTATGCTGCAATCTCAGGAAGTGAAATAAGCCAGGCCAAAAGAAAAATCTATGGATGGAATATCATGCCAAATGAGATGTTGGGAATCACAAGAGTTCTAGGGATGGAAGGGCATACTAATTGGGAGGCCTTTAAATACCTGGGAATCCCCATTTTTAAATCTGCCCCAAGAGCCTCTCACTGGAACCATCTGATAGACAAACTAAAAAGTAAATTTTCCTCCTGGGGGGCGAACTGGTTAAATTTAGTAGGGAAGGCAGTCCTGATTAAATCTGTGGTGACCAACATCCCCATCTATCAGAGCTCGTTGCTTTTATCCCCTGCCACCGTCATCCAAAAAATTGAAGCACTTCAAAGGCGATTCTTGTGGGAAGGAGGAAAGCAAGCACGGAGGAAATTTCATATGATAAGTTGGGAAAAAACCTCAAATCCCTTCATGGAAGGGGTCTTTAACTTTAAAAAAACCCGAACTCAAAATCTGGCATTGGGGGAAAAGTTGCTTTGGAGGATGGTCACTGGCAAACCAGCTTGGAGCAAACTAGCGCTCTGGAGAAAATACTTTAGGGGGCCCAGGGACCGAAGCTTAGAGTTTCCTTGCAAAGAATTGAAGGGCTCCCCTATCTTCACTCTCTGCAAAAAGGCGCTACCACATTTCATTCCTCACCTCACTTGGGTGCCAAGGAATGGAAAGAAAATCAAAATCTGGCAAGACTCAATTATGGGAGACCCCCCCTAGAGCTGCAACAGGATCTACATCACCTCAAAGACTGGATGGACAGTCAAAACATTGTTACTCTCTTTGACATCTCAATTTGGGGGGAGGACAAGCTACAAACTTAGCAAGGGTCGGGAGTGCCCAATAGACCTGCTGATCTAGAAAAGGATTGGAGCATCCTTCAAAGCTATCTTCAAGGGAAATCCCCTTTAAAAAAGAAAGGTAAAGACAAAAGAGTTTGGGGAGGGAATGCAAAGGCCTACACCACAGTAGAGGGCTACCAACTCTTTAACAACCTCCCCATTGCTCTACCTAATCCGACAATCTGAAAAGCAATCTAGTAGTCCAAGTCCATCCCAAAAATCGACCTTTTCATATGGACATTGGCGCACAAGAGCATCCAAACAGGGGAGAACCTAAAAAGACGTGGATGGGAAGGTCCCTACAGGTGTCCCTTATGTCTACTTGCTGAAGAAACCACAGATCATCTCCTCCTCAAATGTGTTTTCTCCAAAGAGGTCTGGATGCTATCAACAGGAACCCAAAGTGCCCTCAATCTTCCCCCTGATATAAGAAGTCTCCTTCTCCATTGGGACTCCCTCTACCCTTTCACGGTAAAGAAAATAAATCAAGCCTTCACGATGTGGAAAGTACTTCCAAAGTTTATCCTGTGGAATCTTTGGTTAGAAAGTGTAATGATCCCAAGCCAAATTCTTTCTTGGAATCACTATCTACTACTAATCTATTGAATTATTAAGTGCATACAAGATTCAAGATGTAGAAGCACAAGCAAAGATCTGACATTTTTATTATGAGCAATGTAAGATCAATACAATAGATGGCCGATCTGGCATAAACCTCAGATGGTCGTACAAGCAATAGA
>SNQJ01S0234032.1:0-13996 GCA_010110895.2 Picea sitchensis
ATTTTGAATCATCTTGTACTTGAACATTTAAGTGGGGTAAAAGGAGGTTGCCCCCTCGAAGAGGCTTATTATCTGAGATTATCTCTTTTTCAAGGCGTTGAGCACTTTTCCTGAGGTTTTTCTATGCTATATTGATGTTTGGTTCTTAACAGTAGCAATCTTTAAGGGATCTGATGTCTGATGCACCTTCAGAATCAGAGGCTCAATGTCGTTCTGCCCAGGGAAAATCTTCAACTTCATCCTCGGCAACGGTGCCAAAAATGTTAGCTCTGGAAGTCGCTTCTGGATTGCTTGCAGAAGCAGAGCTCAACGCCCATCAGTTTTTATGTCACGGTTTGATAGATGGGTGATCAAATGGGTAGAGACTCAAATAGGTATAGATTCAAAATAGGAACTGTATCTGATAACAAGTAACAAAGGAGGTCTTGACCCAACTTCAGTCAGGAAGTTGATTTAAAGATGGGTAGGAGGAAGACTTGGGAGAAGAATGAACAAACTATCTCAAGCAACAGGCCTTTCGGTAGCTCGTAGAGGAAAAATTCTGAATACAAGATCCGCTTGGTTCAGGGCTTCAAGAAACTGAAAGGAAGACTTGTCTGGATCCTCCAATTCCAAGTCGTTCAGTGCTGAGAAGTTCACAGGGACTGTTTAGAACAACACAACTGTTATAGTGATCCAACATACATCATCCTATAACAGTCACAACTTGACTGGATCCTCCAATTCTGAGCTGCTCTAATACAACATACACAAAGATATGAAATAAACTGACATTCATCAGGCAAGAAGTCTCAAGAGTCCAAAAATAACCAGAGCACAATTCTTCATTAAATTTTTTACAACTGGGAGTCTTGCTCAACCATCGATCCTCTACAAAAATACAAATACCAAGTCTATATACTCAGAAAAAAATCTCCTCACGGAGGCATGTGCGGTCATCTGAAGCTTGGTGTCCCTTTAGCCAAATTTGGATGGATATTTCTCTGTCGGACGCCACCTTAACTATGCATGGCCCCTGCAGGGGAAGTAGCTGAGCCATTAAATGCCGATCTGGCGTGTGCAGACTTTTCTGGCTGGCCAAGGACTCGGCATGACCTTTTTTCTTTGGAGATATGGGTACACAAAACCCCCCTCGAGAAGACCACCGACCAGGCTCTCCATATCTTGCACTTAATGCACGAAGAGAGGTTTCACCCACCTCTTCCTTACCTTCATTTAATTTTAGGCAGAAACCAGTCTTGAGATCGGATCAATGGCGCCCGGAGAACGCGATGAACCTTTTGGCGACTGGGCCCGATGCCTTTGGCCCCCTTTGCACAAATTTTTTCATTTCCCAGGCGACCACGGGATATGACCTTGTGGCTACCATTAAAGGTGCATTCGGCCTTTTGCTAGTCGGCAATCTCAGCTGCTATGAATGTGAGGTCCCGAGTTTCCCAAAACTCCGATACCCGATATGCTGACAGGCTGCCATTTGTCCCAAGTGGATGGACGGTCGAGAATGTTTTGTAATATTGCGGGCCCGACTTTTGGGTGCCTTCGATGCTTTCGGTGTACCATTTGTATGCAGGGGCTCCCTCTAGAAGAGAATAGAGCTTGCTGAGACTGTATCTTCTGTGCGCATTGATGTTAGACACCCACCATAAAGCCACCCATCCCGAACTCCATCAGGACGTTCCCTTCACGAACTAGCGTTATTTGAAGCTGAGCTAATGGATCTCCAGACTCACCTTCACGCCTACCACTTCCCTTAGCGACCACCTGCCTTAGCGGGACTTACTACCGACGTTCACTGCGGCTTCTATATCCACCCTCTGGTCAACCTTACTCACAGGGGCAGGCAATTTGCGGACCCGAATAACATCAACATGCCAAGTCCATGGTCATTTGCACAGAAAACATAGAGACAACAGAGTATTGCGGAAGCTTATAGATAAATCAGAGCTTTATTAATCAAAGAGCCGAATGGATTTCCGAGATTTACAAAATATGTGTAGGAGGCACAGATAACAGACTATCGATTGAGCAGGATGCTCATACACTGGGACAGACTCGATCTATTCGCTTCTACTACTTTAGTTCGTGCTGGCCGAGCCAGAATCACGCAAGCTATCAAAGCGACCTAAGACAGAAAGACTCGAGCTTCAAAGAGAGGGAAGCTAGAAAGACTCACAACTGACGATACTAGATTGTCGATACCCAACTGCCGATGCCTAGAATGAGCTTCTCATCCTCCTTATATAGGAATTTTGAGAGGATCAATACTCATTATGGATATGACATCTGGCCAGATGTGTCGACCATCAAAAGGGATTCGGTAGATCATTCACGCAGGAATATCTATCCGATCGACAACTTTATTTGTACTAAAAATCTTTGTCGGGGTGGTCACGCAGGATTCCCCTTAAAGCATAGAAAGGACAGGCCCACATGAGTAATCATGCAAGATTCTCGTGATGGGTCATTCAAAATTAAAAGTAGACTAGAGTAATCATGAAAATGTGGGTCAAACCGCACCAAAAGTCGGAGAAGTGCTCCGAGTTTTCATGATGACTCATACTTAGGACACTTGACATGACAGAAAGTATTTACACAGTGGAGTTGATATCGACAACCCACGGAAAACAGATGGCTCCACTATCGTCCATCTAGACTTGAAATGAGTTTAATCATTTTCTATATGACTGGCAAATCTGGCTGGATAGTGTAAGGAATCCCAAGCTTTGGTATATATTTTGCGAACAATATATAATATGCCATTTGTCCTTTGCAGCATGGTTTTGATTCGGACAACCCATTGAAAATGATTCATCAAATATATCTGGAGCAGTTCCTCATCATTTGGTCCTTGAAAATTTAAATCTCTGACATAGTGCATGGGCGCGAACAAGGATATGATATTGGGATCTGATTCCTCCTTATTTAAGCCAAAATCTTTCCACCAGTTCTGGAGCCATGAAGGAGGATGTCCTCTGGTTGCAGAATATACACATCCAAATTTTAACAAGAAACAAATATCTTCTTGATACAGAAACTTCCACCATATCCCTGTATATTCATGATAATTGTAACATGTTTCTGGAAAAATGGTTTCTCTATTTTGATCAGGCCATTGGAAGAGTGTTCTTGGTCTCTTTAGACAGAAATATTTCTGATTGTTTTCTTCAGATTCAATTTGCCAAATTAAATCTGTGTCATGAAAAATTTCTATCAGGCTCTGTGAGGCTTCATTAGCTACTCGGTTGGCCTGATTTATGACAGGGTTTAAGATATTTGTCTGAACTTGTCGTCTGACTTCAGGAACTAAGGCGGAATATAATACTTGTGTAGTTGGGGCAATAATATTGGTGCTTCTCAAGCCCCATCTTGGAACCCAATTTTGGCGGTACTCATCCCAATGAAGTCTATCTGGAATGTTTTCAATGTGTTCAGAGTCCCCTCTTAACTGGATAGAAATTATGTGACATTGATGCACTATTTGGAGGTTTTCTCGACTTAAAAAATCAGCCAGAGAATTAGAAGAGCCTTTGATATGCTCTATAGAGAAATCAAAATTATTAAACAAGGCTTTCCATCGGGCAAACTTATGATCTCCTGGATTTTTCAATTCCTTGTGCAAGACCTTGTTCATTGCAGCAACATCTGTTCTTAAAATGAACTTTTTATAGATTAAATAAAGTTCAAATTTATATATAGCATTCAAGGCTGCCTTGATTTCCTTTTCTAGGGAAGAACAGTTTTGTTTTGCTTGTTGCCAGAGTCCAGAGGCAAATTGAATAACCTCTTCCTTTTGAGACTGATTCTTTTGTTTTAGCACAGCTCCCCATCCTATATTACTTGCATCAGTTTCAACAATCTTCAGAAGATTATCATCAGACACATGTAGAATAGGAAGGTGTCTGACTTTTTCTTTGATTTTTCTGACTGCCTGGGTGTGTGCTTCTGTCCAAGGCATTGGATCCTTTTTTAATCTGTCATTTAACAGTCTCCTATCTTTGGCACAGTCTTTATAAAAATGACTGACATAATTAAGACTGGCTAAGAATCGCTGCAATGGAGTTTTGTCTAAGATTTTGTCAGGGAATTTGTCAGCAAACTCAATAGCATGGGATTGCAGAGTAATCTGGCCATTGGCTATAATATGCCCAAGAAATTTAATTTCTGTTTGGAACATATCCATTTTCTTTGCAGATAGAACAAGACCAGCCTGCTGAATAACTTTTAGAAATATTCTGAGATGCTTAAAATGCTGGTCAATAGAGGAAGAGAAAACCAGAATATCATCTATATACACTATTAGCCACCCAAAATAAGGCTTTAAGGCTTCATCCATGACTCTTTGGAATTTTGAGGGGGCATGTTTCAATCCGAATGGCATTACATTCCATTCATAATGCCCTGCTGGAACATTAAAGGCTGTTTTGAATTTATCCTTTTCATGGATAGCCACTTGCCAAAAGCCTGATTTTAAATCAAACTTTGAAAATATCTTGGCTCCAGCAATGCGAGTGACTAAATTACTCTTATTAGGAATAGGACAGGTGTCATCAACTAACACCTTATTTAGTGGTTTATAATTTACAACCAGTCTAGGAATTCCTCTGACCTGTTCAGAATGTTTATTTACATAAAATCCATAGCAGTTCCATGGGCTTGTGGATTTTCTGATAAGACCTCTTTTTAATAGATCTGATATCTCCTTGGCACATAATGCCTGGTATTCTGAATTCATTGGAATTGCTCTACTCTTGCAGGGAGTACCCATGTAGTCTTCTTTATAGGGTAAATGGACTACATGTTTCTTCTGTTTCCAAAAAGCAGTAGGATTCTCAGAACAGACTGTTTCAGAGAAAAGTCTTTTTAATGCTTGTATTTGTTCTTGCAGATTAGAATTTTGTAATTGGCTTTCAATTCTAAGCACTGACTGGATCTGTTTCAATTCATGAATCCTGGTTGTTTTCAACAGATTTACTGCTACGAAGTCTGCACATCTGGGAGTAGAGATGAAAGGCAGTTTGAGGATTTTGACTTTACCAATGGTTATAAAATATCTATTTTGTTTAGGGGAGATCTGTGTAGACCCATGGGGAGATACAACTGCTAGGAAAGGAGTCCCGAGTACACAAGCGACTGGGATTTCGGCTAGAAATTTTTTTAATTCCAGACAAAACTTTTGAAAACATAGAGTAACTTTGGGAATACAGAAAGAGACATTATTGAGGATATTCCCAAGACCAGTTACTGTAAGGTCTGTCTTATCCCAAAGAGAGACAGGGATCACATTTTTGTTTAATAAATTTAAGTCAGACCCTGTATCAATTAAGGTTTTGAGTCTGAAATTCAGGTCTTGGATTCTTAACTCTATTACGACATGATATGGCTGATGTCTTAATTTACACTCTTTTTCTTCTTCTGTTTTCTCCTCTTTTTCTACTTTCTTTTTCAGTTTGCTCAGTTATTTGCCTAAATCAGACATGGACAAAGTGGTTATAGGGAAGCTTACCAGGCTGGCTTTTTGAGGAGCTAGAATAGGACGGTTTGTAGGTCTAGAAGCATACCATTCAAAAAAAGAGATATACATATCACTTGAGTCCATAAATTGCTTCCACTGGGCGGCTAGGCTGAACTTTTCATTGAGAGGAGTAGATGTAGCAAAAGGTTTAGCCCTAGGATGCGTATACAGATCCCAATTTAGCATATTTTTCATCCATTGTTCTGGGACATATGATTTCTTGCATCCTTTAGCAAATCTTAGGAATTTTTTGACTTCAGGGCTAGATGGTGACTTTATATCTTTTGGAAAATAGGCACGCATCCTTTCTTCTATATGGTGATCAAGTTTGTCCATCATAGTAAGGACGTGGGAATCATGTGGGAAAGGAATATCTGAGCATTGGGGATGCGGACATACTTCCTTTGCTGTAGAAGAAGGTGGTGGTATATTATTTCTAGGATTGTGGTGTTCATGCATGAAATTGAGATTGGAATTATGTACAGAGGTATTGAGAGTAGATCAACTGACAAATTCATCACAATCAGGACATTTAAAAGAGAAAGGAACTTCTCCTACTTGTCCGGCTAAACTTCTTAGAGACATATGTACATAGTAGTGAGGAATTGGAGGAGGAGGTCTGGAAGGTTTGGGCCATGAAGAACTATGAGAAAACTGTTTTTGTGGAAAAGATAAAACTGCAGCTTCCTCAGTTTCTTTGATCTGGGTAGAGGTAATATCTCTCTGTATTGGAATCTTAGGAGTGTCTATGACCCAATCTATGGGAAATGAAAGATCTTCCCATCTTATTGTACTATGTTCCACTTTCTGATTCAAAGCATCTTTCAATACTAGGGTTCTTTCCATAGAGTCTTTACTAGGATAATGAAGTACATCGGGATACATGGTGTTGGTATATCTAAAACATCCCTTAGCAAGAATAGCAATATTTCTTATTTTGGATTTCATATGAAATCTAGTGGTTAGAATTTGCAATTTCAGGATGTCACCAAGGGTTTCATCGAAAGTAGAGACAACAAAGTTAGGATAGCAATCAAAATAAACTGGGCCATTGGATAAGGGTGCCACAATCCCACCAATAATAGAGTCTGTGAATTTGTCGTGGGTAAGGTCTCGGATTATGCACAAGACGTATGCATTAATCCCTTTATGTACAAGGGCATTTATCCCTATTCGTATGCACCCAAAATGGACAAACTTAGTTCCATGCTTTTTTGCTTCTTTTTGTATTTCCTTGGGATTTAATAAGGAAATGGTCTGAACTTCATTACTATTTTGTTGTATAGTACTAACAGATTCTTTCACAAAAATTCTGGTAATGGCTTGGAGGTGGAACATATTTAAATCTTTGTATACTTGGGAAGGATTGATAGATGGTAATTTCCAAGCAGCCTGGGGGTTTTCCTCAACAATCTCCATATTAGCTTCATTTACAGATTCAGATCTACTAAGGGAAAACATAGAGGCTAGACCATCTTGGCCAGAAGTACTAGCTTCTGATTCTTCTTCAGACCTTCTAATATCTCGGAAAGACATAGAATTAGACTCCATTCAGACTATTTCTACTTTTACACAGAAAGGGAGGGCTTTGAGTATTACTAACTTGATGGTGCAAGTGTTCACACAAGCTGCTGGCCTTTTCCCTAGGTAAAAGCTAGAAAGCTTTGAATGAATTAAACATAGAGACTTTTTACAGAAAGACAGAAAACTTCAGAAAAACGCGAATAGCTATAACAGATCGATAGAGGCTGTTATCATACCCGGGGCAAAAAGAAGTTTGATGGCTCTGATAGCTGTAACAAATGGTATCAGAGCCATCAAACTTCTTTTTGCCCCGGGTATGATAACAACCTCTATCGATCTGTTATAGCTATTCGCGTTTTTCTGAAGTTTTCTGTCTTTCTGTAAAAAGTCTCTGTGTTTAATTCATTCGAAGATTTCTAGCTTTTACCTGGGGAAAAGGCCAGCAACTTGTGTGAACACTTGCACCGTCAAGTTAGTAATACTCAAAGCCCTCCCTTTCTGTGTAAAAGTAGAAATAGTCCGAATGGATTCTCTGTCTGTCAGAACTGTAGATAATACTATTCAAATGTCTGCATCCACTTCAGAATCTGCTTCATGTCTGATGATACACTACATGCCTTCTATAGAAAGTTTAGACCCTAGACTAAAAGAAGTATATAAAGGGACTAGAACCCCCAATTCTCCCAAGTATGGTCTAGGCTATATTGAGCAGTGTGATACTGCCATTCTTGCATGTAGATTCTCCAATCCTCTACCAAAAACCATGACTAAACCAGCCGTAGAAGAAATAATGAAATATCTAACAGTCATGTCCGGCTGTCAAAAGGGAGAATTCCATGAAGATTGGATAAAGAAAATGACAAATTGGGACTTGTTTACAAATCCCGAAGCAGAAGAATTTAAAAGAAGTACTCCCCAAAAGGAAAAACAAAGATTGTCTCAAGATTGGCAGGAGTATATGCAGAAAAATAAATGTTGGATTTCTTTCTATGAATGGAAGAAATTAATTTTTTCCCTATCAGTCCAAGTCACAGGAGAAACCTCTGATGCTCCTGGACATAAGTGGAAGAGTACGGATGGCACAACTATAGAGTCTAAAACTACATTCCCTCCTTTTCAGAGTATTTTACTAGAAGACGACTCTAAACATGCAAAGGCCACTCCTTTACTCATTGACACTAGAAATCAGCTCTCAGGGATTGATAAAAGAGTCCAGTCTATATCTGAACAACTAAACTGGACCAACACTACTTTAAGAGGTATGGCTGCTCAAGTGTGTCAGCCAAAAGAATCTATTAAACCTGAGCAGTTATTTGATCTACAGGTCTCCACCAATAATGTAGTTCATGCTGTAAATGAGATACATGATAAGGTTATAAATATAGAAACGAAGGTGGAACATTCCCTGCAAGAGGCATCCTCCAAACATTCTGAGAAACAAGAAGAAGTCCTGGAAGGATTAGGCACAACCTTAACTACAATAGGCAAATCCCTCACTGAGCTCAAAAAGAAAACCCTCAAAGAAGATAAGCCTATCCCTGACTCTTTTCTCAGACCTGCTCCTCATATGTCTATTCTCTCTCCTCTTGTATATAACCCTTCTGAAAAAGTTATTAAAAAGAAATTTCCTTTCTTCTTTCCTCCTGAATCATCTAAACCCGAAAGTTCTACAAAGGCTACCGAAGATCCCTTGGCCATGGTCAGTATTCGCAAACCCTCATATGAAAATATTCCACCCCACTCTTCTAGACCTGCTGCTCCTGACCTAGGTGGAAAGGGAAAAGTTCCTGAAGGATTATCTTATGTTGATGAATGGTATCAAGAATGGAATATAGATAATCTTTCAGTAGCCCAGATCAGACAAGTTATTGACAGGATGTTTGTAGCCTACAAAATTATGTGTATGAAGGGAAAAGGAGAGGTTGAAGCCTACAAGTCTATCATCCAGTGTTTCACTGGAACACTCAGTAAATGGTGGGAAATCACCTCATCCCCTTTGATGACTTCCAAAATGGAAGTAGAAACTCTGAAGGATGAAGAAGGGGATATTGTCTATCATTCTGATGGAACGCCCATGAATAACATGATTGGGGCTTTAACCACTCTTATTCTAGAACACTGGTGTGGCACAGAGACAGAGATCTCTGATAAGCATGAAACTGTTTTAATGAATATGAAATGTAGAAAGATGTCAGAATACGAACAGTTTCACAGAGAATGGACACAAAGAATTTTTGAAGTAAAATATAGCAAGAACTTGTTATGGAAACAAGTGTATATGGCAGCTCTTCCCAGCAGATTTGTAGAATACCTCAATATTGAGGATACTTTTCCTCTGCCTTATGAAACTTATACACGGGGAGAAATATATGCTATCATTACCAAAGCTCTACTAGGATTGTGCACCAGTATAAAAATTCAAAAGTCTGTGTCCAAAACCTCTTATTTGCCCGATCAAAAGTCTGTCTATGAACAATATGGTATATATAATACAGACTTACAGCCTAGAAAAAAGAGAAAAGAATATAAAAAGGACAGAAATAGTAAAGGAAAATACAAATATGTTCCCAGATCCCATTACTATGCTCCTAAAGATATTCATCTACCTACACATAAGGCTGAACTAAAGAGGAAGATAACTTGTTGGATCTGTGGAAAAGAAGGACACTATGCCCATGACTGCCCTGACAATGAGGCAGCTAGAAAAAGCAAAGGAAAAGCCTCTGAACAAAGAGCTAAATAATTCAGAGAGAAAAGAGCAAATGAGGCAAGAAGACAGGTAAGGTTTGCATGCACCAGATGTGGAGACCCAACACATGAGACAAATGACTGTCCACAGAGTCCATTCCACATTCCCAAAATAGAAGCTCATCTTCTAAAAACTCATTGCTATTCATCATCTGATTCCTCTTCTGATGAGTATTCTCCCTCTCAAGAACTTTTTGTAAATAATTTTTGTACATGTAATGATCCCTTCCAGTGTAATTGTACAGAAGACCCTAGTGACTCCACTAGTATAGTCTCTATTCCTACAGAAAATCTTAAAGTCTGCATGCATAGTTTTAAAGGAGATAATGAGGCTCAAATGCTTGCACAAATCAAGAGCCTCCCAGAAGGAGATATGAAAACTGCTCTTCTTGACACTTATGTCAAAACAGTCAAAGCTGATCAGAAAGCACAAAGTCCTGTCCAAAAGAAGCACCCATTATTCTTAGAAGCTTCCTATGAGAAAAATACCAGAACATATATGAAGTTTAATAGGGAGCCTAAACTTCAAGAACTTTCTATATCTGATTTAGCCAAAGATCTGTCTACTCTTAAAATGGAGGTAGCATCTCTCCGCAGAGATCTTGACATTTTACAACAAGAAGTTGAGCATGATTATCCTATTGACTCTTGGGCCAGACAAGAAATAAATATTCTCAAAGAAAGAATAGAGTCGATTCCTCCTCCATTAGAAGATGCTCCTTTTGAGACTGTTGAAAGACCTACTGATCATGTGCAGGAAATGGCAGGAATGCAGGTTTTACCCATTTCTTATCATAAATATTATGTGCAAATAAAAATTGAAATTTGCAATGAAATATTTACCCTGACAACCCTCATTGATACATGGTCAGATATAAATTTGTTACACAAAGATAAAATTCCTGCTAAATTTTGGGGACCAAGTTTTGGTTGTGTTACTGGATTAGGAAATCATGATGTTTCCTTCAAATATGAAGTTCCGAGGGCAAACATTTTATTGGGTGAATACAGTATTGGAATGAGATTTCATATAGCAGATTCACCCATAGACTGTATTTTGGGGGCGCCATTTTTATCAATGGTTACACCACATGGTTCTTGCATGACAGATAAAATACCTGGTTATTTCATCACCATCCCTGCAATTAAGCAACACCCCTGCAAATGATTTGAATTACCTTTTATTTCTGACAGTTATATGCAGGTTGGCTATCTTAATTGTATGGTCATTGTTAAAATCTTCAATAAAGACAGTGGAAGAGCTGAAGTTCATTATTATGATGAATCCACTCCTTGGACAATATTTAAAGCAAATTGGAGACCAACATGGCAGTTGAGGCACACAGAAGTTATGGAATTAGGCCTCCCAGGACTATTCAGAAATACCAGTCCAACAACTATTCCTCCACAACATATTCTAGGACAGATGCATCAACCCATTATCATCACATCCAGGGAAAAGTTAATTGATTTAGGTGATCTTTCAAGGTTAAGGACAACAAAGACTCAATGGTATGAACCTTCCATTAGATCATGGTGCAGATCTCCTATTTATCATGCATTCCAGATCAACAGAATGCATTCTCTTTCTGACTGGCCTGAACAGGATCCAACTAATACAGTGCATGGGTTGAATTATGAACAATACAAAGCTACTTGGTTTCATGCCTTTTTATGGAAAGCCAGATTTGAGTTCTTTTATACAAAAGTTCAGTTTGCACACATGTTTAGAGACTGGGAAGAACCAGATTGGCTCCTAGAATGGTGGACATAGTTTGGACTCAATCCTGTTAATGTAAATCCTGAAGCATCTGAAACTGCCTGCATGTTTCCACAATGGCACAGACCCTTAAACTCTATCAGAGACTTATACTCTGAAGATGAATTCAAAGCCATTTTTATCCAAGAAAAGTATCCATGGATTGTCCGAACAAAGTTCATGCTTGAAGACCCAGAAGAAGAAGGTGACCCAATATTATTGAGACAAGTGTATACCCAACATTGGGATCCATACATTTTCAACCAATTCCGAGATCGCCCCTTTGATTAATTCAAGTCTAGATGGCCGACAGTGGAGCCATCCGTTTTTCGTGGGTTGTCGATATCAACTCCACTGTGTAAATACTTTCTGTCGTGTCAAGTGTCCTAAGTGTGTTATGAGTCATCATGAAAACTCGGAGCACTTCTCCAATGTTTGGTGTGGTTTGACCCACATTTTCATGATTACTCTAGTCTACTTTTAAGTTTGAATGACCCATCACGAGAATCTTGCATGATTACTCATGTGGGCCTGTCCTTTCTATGCTTTAAGGGGAATCCTGCGTGACCAGCCCGACAAAGATTTTTAGTACAAATAAAGTTGTCGATCGGATAGATATTCCTGCGTGAATGATCTACCGAATCTCTTTTGATGGCCGACACATCTGGCCAGATGTCATCTCTATCCAGAAGCATCATGAGTATCGATCCTCTCAAAATTCCTATATAATGAGGATGAGAAGCTCATTATGGGCATCGGCATTTGGGTAGCGATAGTCAAGTATCGTCAGTTGTGAGTCTTTCTAGCTTCCCTCTCTTTGAAGCTTGAGTCTTTCTGTCTTAGGTGGCTTTGATAGCTTGCGTGATTCTATCTCGGCCAGCATGAACTAAAGTAGCAGAAGGGAATAGATCGAGTCTGTCCCAGCGTATGAGCATCCTGCTCAGTCGATAGTCTATTATCTGTGCCTCCTGCACATATTTTGTAAATCCCGAAAAGCCATTCGGCTCTTTGATTAATAAAAGCTCTGATTTATCTATAAGCTTCCGCAAATACTCTATTGTCTCTATGTTTTCTGTGCAAATGACCATGGACTTGGCATGTTGATGTTATTCGGGTCCGAAATTGCCTGCCCCTGTGAGTAAGGTTGACCAGAGGGTGGATATAGAAGCTGCAGTGAACGCCGGTAGTAAGTCCCGCTAAGGCAGGTGGCCGCTAAGGGCAGTGGTAGGCGTGAAGGCGAGTCTGGAGATCCATTAGCTCAGCTTCAAATAACACTGGTTCGTGAAGGGAACATCCTGATGGAGTTCGGGATGGGTGGCTTTATGGTGGGTGTCTAACATCAACGCGCACAGAAGATACAGTCTCAGCAAGCTCTATTCTCTTCCAGAGGGAAGAACCAGATTGGCTCCTAGAATGGTGGACACAGTTTGGACTCAATCCTGTTAATGTAAATCCTGAAGCATCTGAAACTGCCTGCATGTTTCCACAATGGCACAGACCCTTAAACTCTATCAGAGACTTATACTCTGAAGATGAATTCAAAGCCATTTTTATCCAAGAAAAGTATCCATGGATTGTCCGAACAAAGTTCATGCTTGAAGACCCAGAAGAAGAAGGTGACCCAATATTATTGAGACAAGTGTATACCCAACATTGGGATCCATACATTTTCAACCAATTCCGAGATTGCCCCTTTGATTAATTCAAGTCTAGATGGCCGACAGTGAAGCCATCCATTTTTCGTGGGTTGTCGATATCAACTCCACTGTGTAAATACTTTATGTCGTGTCAAGTGTCCTAAGTGTGTTATGAGTCATCATGAAAACTTGGAGCACTTCTCCGACGTTTGGTGCGGTTTGACCCACATTTTCATGATTACTCTAGTCTACTTTTAAGTTTGAATGACCCATCACGAGAATCTTGCATGATTACTCATGTGGGCATGTCCTTTCTATGCTTTAAGGGGAATCCTACGTGACCACCCCGACAAAGATTTTTAGTACAAATAAAGTTGCCGATCGGATATATATTCCTGCGTGAATGATCTACCGAATCTCTTTTGATATATATTCTAGCTTCCCTCTCTTTGAAGCTCGAGTCTTTCTGTCTTAGGTCGCTTTGATAGCTTGCGTGATTCTGGCTCGGACAGCACGAACTAAAGTAGCAAAAGTGAATAGATCGAGTCTGTCCCAGCGTATGAGCATCCTGCTCAGTCGATAGTCTGTTATCTGTGCCTCCTGCACATATTTTGTAAATCCCAGAAAGCCATTCGGCTCTTTGATTAATAAAAGATCTGATTTATCTATAAGATTCCGCAAATACTCTGTTGTCTCTATGTTTTCTGTGCAAATGACCATGGACTTGGCATGTTGATGTTATTCGGGTCCGCAAATTGCCTGCCCCTGTGAGTAAGGTTGACCAGAGGGTGGATATAGAAGCCGCAGTGAACGCCG
>SNQJ01S0234033.1:0-13996 GCA_010110895.2 Picea sitchensis
GCAAGGCTACAATGCCCCCCTGGTCAAGGATAAAAAGAGGGTGTTTATACCTTATGGATTCCATGTAGGCTTCTACTTGGTGAAAGACACCGCTCAAACCAAACAAGAAGGGATGAGTCAATTGGAGTTCAGATTGCAGATCGATCGATTCCGCAAGAATGACACAAATGGTCTGGTCTTGAAACATACTTCTCAAGTGTCGTCCTATTGGCCATACACCCATGACAAATTTGAAGATGAAATCTTCATAGAAAATGTGCAAGAATAGGATGAGGTGGTGGAAAGGATGGTCAACCCCAAAATTACTAGGTTCAGAGCCATGAGCCTGGACGAACATATGAAAACTATAGAGAAATCAGCTCAAGAGGCCCTCAAAGCCAGAGAAGAAATGATAGCGTTCGAAGCAGAAGAGGTCCCCCTGGTAGCCCCGATGCAAGATAAAGGTTTCCCTATGAATCATGATGTGAAAGAGAGGGGGTTACTCATGATAGAACATGTGCATTGGACAATTTATTAGTTGCAAGATGATCTAGACCTCAAAGGAATGATAGGTTCCCCTGTCGACAATGCAGATGAAATCCATATAGGCCCAAGCATCCTTGAACTGATATACATCGATGAAATCGTTGGGTTAGACGACCCTGAAATCACAACTCCACAGGCCCGATCACTGATGGTTGTTTTAGCTCAGCTAGAGAGAGTCAGGGTATCAGTGGGAACAAGTGCACCAGATACCCTCTGCAAATGAATAAACATCTATGATGATGAAGAGAGCCCAGAGTTATGCCTTGTGACCCCTGTACATATCATATAGGAAAAGGATCCAGAGAAGACATCCTCTCCAACTATCGACGCTCAAATTCAGGGACTTCCATAGAATGAACAAGAAGTCAAGAGTGTCTTAGACATTGAGCTTCCCAATGCATCAGAGACCCAATAAGATAGTCCCAAGGATGAGCCAGAGATAGTTGAACAAAAGGGAGAAGCTCCACGGAAATAAATCGACGTCTCAACACCTGATAATCAATTAAGTACCGAGCCTACCCCTGATGCCTCAATTTCAATCGATACTCAAATTCCCGATGAGTGACAAACAAAATCTGGGACTTCTGAACATAGGGAAGAAGTTCAAGGACCTAGTCTTGAACAAATATATACCATCGAGAGTGTGGGAAATATGCTCACCTGGGGAGATCAACAAATCCCCAAACCTGTGGATGAAGTTGCTGACATACACACCATCTCTTATGACTGGAAAAGGAAATATATTCTAAAAAGGACCACCAAGAAGAGGATGATCGCTCTATATCGCTCCATCCTCATCACCACGGGGGAAAATATGATCAACACAGAGCATGCCAAGACATTCAAACTTATTGGCGTAGGGATGGAAATCAAAGATGCCACCCTGGATATAGAAAAAAGGGATGAAGAGGAGCTGGCTATTTCTTTGAAATAATTGGAACATTTGTGCCACTTGGTGAAATATTACTAGGAAACCACATAGGCCGTGGTATACCTAAGGAGCGAATTCAAGGAGGCCTACAAAATTTTTACAGATGAACAACACTTATTCACTGCAAGGATAGTTGAGCTGCAAGAAGAAACCCTCATGGTGTTGGCCACGTGCAAGGATATGGAGAGGTGGTATGAGAAATCACAACAAGCCGTGGAAAGGGTCGACTTTATCAGAGTGGTCCAATAGGGCAGAGATACAGAAGAGCATGACATTCTGGTTTTAAAAGAGAGCAACCTTGATTGCATAAATAAATCGGTTGAGTATTGGGAAAAAATGGCTCAGGAACTTCATCAGGAAATCCAAGAGAAATGGACCAAGTGCGAGAAAATATGGATGAATATCAATCAGGTAATGAAATACATCGGGCTCCCTAAGTTTGGCACACCCGATGACTTTGTCGACTTGGGTGACATAGTCAAGACGCATGATGAATTATTTTACTTGCCATAATTTATCACATGCATGTTTTTCTTCTGATAAATTGTATCTTAGTAAATAATTGGAATACCCACACGGTTAATGTTTTAGTACTAGGCCTGTGGTACACAATAATTGTCTGCATTATAGAGTGAAAGGGTTATCCAAATCTCAGCCTATTCTCTAGTAGTTAAGATTGTTCCCATTTTGTTACCTGGTTGGTTTGTATCGGATTTATCTTATATCAATCCCACCTAAGAAAAAATACAAAAAGAGAACGTTTGAATCGAAAGAGAAATCCTTCACAAGAAAATGTAAAGCCCATCGCTTATTTTGGCTGGATCACAAGATCTGGAGAACCATTCCATATTAAACGTTGTAGAGTCTAATTGGGCCTCAGTGGCGTGTTTGGTTCCTACTATTTAGTCAAAGGGATTTAGGATCCCTTAACATAATTGGCGTTGGAAGGAGGGTCTGTGAATGAATGGTTGAATATATATTTCACATAATATTTCAGACAACCTGTAGATTCAAAACAACCCACATGCATGGCTAGTCATTCCCAAGACAACCCACACACATTGAGTACTCCTGAAACGAGTAACTTACTCCAACATGATGAATAACATATGTTCTCTGATATACCATTCTCTCTTCCTCATGAGGAATTGAACCAATTCAGAAGAATCACAAGAGCATACACCCAACATATCGGTGCACTGCCCTTAGCTATGTTACTTCTTCATAGAAAAAAAATAAGCAGACTAGTGGTTGAGTCCCCCGACCAGTTTTTTGTGCACACAGTAGAAGAATTGATAGATTTTACTCTCACCAAAATCAAACATCCTCTTAATCTAATCCCTAAAACACCAGCCGAAAAATTCTCCGAGCCCGGCGAGTTTTCAGAAGAAGAAGGGTTTAAATCAGACATGGAATATAACAATGACCATGATGAAGAAAAGGGAAACCCACCTCAGAATAATCAAAATTGGTTGGCCAGAGATGATTTGTTCATCCTTGACTAAGTACATAACCTCCCTCGAAACCCAAAGAAGTTACTCCCTAAATTTGACCCTGAAACCTCAGGATTTCCCGAAGACCATATCAAAAAATTCATAGTATCTTTCAGACTTATGAATGTCCAACATGAAGACGTAGTTTGTAGGATTTTCCCCTACACTTTTGATAATTCAGCCTCCACGTGGTATTTTAACCTACCTGTAGGATCCATAACTAGTTGGACAAAGTTTCAAAAGGATTTTCTAGATAAATTTGTAGAAGTAACTACTACAGGAGCTTTGATGGATGAGTTGTTCACCGCCACCATGAGTTTGAAGGAAAGGGTTAAAGACTTCAATCAAATATGTACCACCATCTTAAATAAATTCCATCCAGAAGCTAAACCTACTCAGGAGTTGCAAATCGAAGTATACGCTAATGATCTCCTAGCTTCTATTTCCATGTTTGTGAAGAGTGGTGCCAAACCAACCCTAGCTGAGAATTTTGAAGAAGCCAAAACGATAGAGTTCCAAATGAAAGGATGCAAAGAAGGCCAAGTCTTGTTAGTTAAGAAATAATTTCAACCTCATCCCACGAGAGGTAGACACCCAAGGAAACAAACATAACAATCTCCTGAAAATGGAAGTGGGGACATAGAGGACCGAAAATGCATGGTAAAAAAGATATCAAATGAAATCATAGACATGAAGAGGAGTTCATGGGAGGGAAACCAAGGCCAGAGGCCCTATAATCCTTTATTTAAAACGAATCCTCCTTTCAAATCAATTGAATCCCCTCCAGTCAACTTAAACAATGATATGAGGAATGTAACATCCGACTCTTTCTGTACCTACCATCAAGAGAATCACTCTGAAATATACTGCCCTCAATGGGTGCATGCCATCAATTTGATGGCCAATCGGTTTCTAGATAAAGTCTCCTTGACTAAACAATCAAGCGGCCTGGTTATGAATATTGTTGACCAGGAAGAAATTTCTCCACCAAAAGAAACAAACATGTTGATATGGGATCTTGATCTACCTATGCCTTCCGAAGACATATTTTAGGTTCAAGAACCACCTGCAGAAGTCTTGGTTGTGCAAACATGAAGTAGGGGTCAACCTATCTCAAACGAACTTACTACGACCCGAATTTCAGGAGGGAGACCAACACTCGATCACTTGAAAGAACCTTTTTCTCCCCGAAAAAACCCTATAAACATCCATACACGAGAATCTCCCAAGCTAAATTACAACATAGTAGAATATTTGAAGAATTTTAAGAAAAATATATCAGTTATGGACATATGTAGAATCCCTTAGCAAAAATACTTTTTGTTACAAGATTTGAGGTCAATATAAAATCCCACGATAAGCACTAACCAAGGAGGAAATCTAACTCTCACAGATCTAAGAAATAAACCAATTGTGAACGTTTGTTCTTAAGATAAGAAGGGAAAACCTTTTGTCCCACCGTTCCTTTTAACTATTAAAGTCTTCAACATAAACCTCCATAATTGTTTGGTCGACTCAAGAGCATCTTCTAATGTTATGCCGATGTCTATTTGAAAAACATTAAATGTAGTACCTCTCAAGAGAGATAAACATGTGATACAACTAGACAGAACCCATGTGAAGGTCATGGGAGAACTCAAAGATGTAATGATCAGAATAGTGACACACCCTAAATTTGTGCAAGTAATTGACATCATTGTAGTAGATATCTCAGAAGCTTATGGATTTTTATTATGTCGAGATTGGTCTGAGAAGTTAAATGGATAATTCAGTAAAGACTGGGATCACCTTTGGCCACCATTAAAAGGGCACACAGACATGATCATGATCGATAGGGAAAGATATCTAAAACATACTGTCACTGACTTAGAAACCCTAAATGAACCCTCATCGACAAATTTCCCCGTGTTAGGAAATTATTCCTGTTATTCCAAATTCAGAAATTTATCCCCTCTCTCATCTTATGTTCCCCTTACCCAAAACTCCAAAATCATTTTTCAAGAGGAATTGTCGATGGCGGCGGAGGAAACCCTCTTCTGTCAAGAACCTGCATTGAAATCACGGAACAAACATGAAGGGGAGAGGGAAATGACAAGAAAGATGAGGATGATAGATTTTTCTCACAAGTTTGGACCTTATACTTTGATGGCTCTAAATCGCAAGAAGGTTTTGGGGAGGGGTGCATCCTCATTGATCCAAAAGGTAAACGACATTTCCTATCTGGTGGATTAGAGTTTGAATGCACAAAAAATATCATTGAAAGTGAAGCTCTAATACAAGGGCTAAAGAAAGCCATGGACTTGAACGTTAAAGAAGTGAAGGTTTTCGGAGATTATGAAATCATCGTTAGACAAGTAAGGAATAATATAAATTGCAATTCTCTACACCTGAATAATTACCAACCGGAAATGCACAGGCTAATAGAGCATTTTGAAGCTTTCAACATTACAACGATTCCTAGAGCAAAGAACATTCTTGTTGAATCTTTGGCCACAACTACTTCAAGGCTATCACCTCTATAAGATTATGAAGCCTCCTGGTTCAGTGTATAATTTCTCTACAAACCATCAGTGCCCAACAATATTTCTAATTGGAAGGTCTTTGAAGGAGATGAACAAATTATAAATTTTCTGACCAATCATGATAATTTTAAATACTTGGCTATTAATGATGAAATATTCCCAGAACAATCAACAAGAACCGATCCTTAGATAGATCAATCGACTGAGAAATTGAAGTCTCACATGATACCGAAGGGAATAACCAATTTAGAAAACCTTTTTGACCTAAGGGAAAGATTTAAGGGGTCAAAAAACATGAAAACTGGTAGTTCCTGTCCCATGCATGAAACTAGAAATCTCGGAACCCCGGAAAACCCAAAAAATGTAAACCTCGAAAATACAATATCTAAAGAGGAAAGGAAGGCCTAACTCAAAAATTTCAAACAATATCAAGATGTATTTGCGTGGTCCTACCGAGATCTGAAAACTTATGATACCCGTATCATTCAACACACTATTGCTTTAAATCCTAAAGTAAAACCATTCCAACATAAGCCCCAGAAATACCACCCATCCCTGGGGCACCTCATGTGTCAGGAGTGAAATAAATTGTTATATGCCAAAATTTTCTTCCAGGTTAGACACTCTAACTGGGTAGCAAACTTGGTTCCTCTAAGGAAAAAGTCTGGGGAAATCCGCCTATGTCTAGATTTCAGAAATCTCAACAGAGCTTCAGAAAAGGGAAACTACTGAGTCCCACCATTGGATCAGCTCCTGTAGAATGTATCTGGCACTGAGATGTTTTCCTTACTGAAGGGTTTCTCAGGTTACAACCAAGTTCTAGTTTCATAAGAAGACCGCTTGAAAACTACCTTCTGAACCAAGCGGGGAACGTTCACTTACAAACGCATGCCCTTTGGGTTAATCAATGTAGGGGAAACCTTTCAGAGGGCAATGGACATAGAATTTTAGAGACTAATCAACAAGTGTGTAGTAGTATACTTGGATGACGTTACTATGTATTCAAAGAACACAGAAGATCACATCCAACATTTAACCCATATTTTCGAAAGATGTAGGAAATACGGTATATCCTTAAACCCTAAGAAAACTATTTTTGGTGTCGAAGAAGGTAAGTTGTTAGGACAAATTATATCTCACGCAGGAATTTGCATAGATCCAGAAAGGATTAAGGCTATATCTCAGCTTCCATTACCTCAAAACAAAAAGGCTATGCAATCATTCTTCAGGAAGATCAACTTTGTGAGGAAATTCACCCCCAATTTCATGGAAACTATCAAACCCCTACAAAAAATGATTCGTAAAGATCTTGAGTTTAAGTGGGATTATGAATGAAACAAGGCTTTCAACAATATTAAGATTGCAATATCTCAGGCCCCAGTTTTGCGAAGCCCCAAATTCAACAAATATTTCTTCCTCTATACTTTTTCCTCCGACCAATGATTAGCCACAATATTAACTCAAAAGGATCATGACAACAATGAGGCCCTGGTGTCATTCATGAGCACTAATCTCCAAGGTGCCGAACTAAATTTTCCTACTATAGACAAGCAGGCTTACACGATATACAAGGTAATAAATCACTTCATATCTTACATCCTAAAAAACCATAGCAAATTCATCATGCCTCACCCTACAGTTTGATTCCTATTTACTCAACATGAGATTGGGAAAAGAAGAGGAAACTGGATGGAAGTAGTCCAATAATTTGATCTCGATATAAAACCCGCTAAACTAGTTGAAGGACAAGGGTTATGCAAACTAGCATCCAAATCTCAGGACCAAGTAAATTATGACCCTGAATGGGAGAACGAATTTTCATTATGGTGTGGTGAAGCTTCATATGTCTCCCTAGGGAAAGAGACTTGGTACAAAAAACTGACTTATCTCTTGCACCATGGGACTTGCCCAGAAAACGTAAACTCTATGGAAAGGAGATCTCTCAGGTTAAAATCCGCACAATATCGCCTCATAAATTCGGTACTCTTCTGGGTTAGTTATGATGGGGTACTTCTAATATGTCTCGAACGTGAAGACGTAGACAAAGTTATGAAAGAGCTCCATGATGGTCCCGTCGGTGGACATTGTGTAGGAAACACCACCGCTCATAATATATTGAGAGCTAGATATTATTGGCCTACTTTGTTCAAAGACACACAAACATATGATAGAAACGGTAAGACTTGTCAAATAAGTCTTGGAAGGGAGAAGAGAGAAGTTTTCCCACTCCAACCAGTGGTCATTTCTAGGACTTTTGAGCAATGGGGGTTAGATATCATAGGAGAAATTACACCAAGTTCTTCAAAAAATCATAAATACATAATTAATGCCATCGATTAATTCAAAAAATGGGCAGAGGCCATCCCTCTGACTCATGTAAATGAGAAGGTGGTAATCCAATTCATAGAACAACAACTAATCATAAGGTTCGGTGTCCTTTCTATCCTTGTTTTTGATAATGCAACTTATTTTTATTCCACCTTATTAACAAAGTTTTCTCTGGACAAGGGAATCATAATTAGATACTCTTCAAATTATTATCCACAAGGAAACGCAGTGGCATAATCAACTAATAAGAACCTAGTGAGGATATTGAAGAAAACAGTTGCAGACAACCAGAGGAATTGGCATAATCTGCTCCATAATTCTTTATGGGAAGATAGTGTTACACCCAAGGAAGATATATGAAATTTCCCATACTTTCTAGTATACATACATGAATCCATTCTTCTGAATGAGCTATATATTCCATCTCTTCAACTTGCTCAAGAGTCCAGATGACATCCCTCATCAATCTTACAACAAAGAATTGACACCCTACTCATGTTAGAAGAAGAAAGGGATAAATATAAATCAAAGTTCATATCCCACTAGCAGATAGTTAAAAGGTGGTTTGATAAGCATAAGGCTAAAGAGAATAATTTTGAAGTAGGACAGTTAGTCCTAAAGTGGGACAGAGTAAATGAGCCTAAAGGAAAACATTCTAAGTTTTAGAATCTATGGCTTAGACCTTTCCAGGTGGTCGAGAATATTGGGGTAGGCACCTATCGACTGCAGGGGAACCTGATTCCCTCCCAG
Organism: Picea sitchensis; assembly: GCA_010110895.2. Classification (NCBI taxonomy): domain Eukaryota; kingdom Viridiplantae; phylum Streptophyta; class Pinopsida; order Pinales; family Pinaceae; genus Picea; species Picea sitchensis. The sequence continues at coordinate 8,550 of SNQJ01S0234033.1, forward strand.
TGAATGGCCAAGCCCTAAAACAATATTTTCATTGAAAAATAAAAAATAAAAAAATAAAGATGTGTTCATGTCTTTACGATGTTTATTTCGATTGCGAAACACATTTTTTGTTTTATCTTTTGCTATTGTACTTTTGCACTTTTTAATATTGTGTTTATAAAGACAATGGTTGACCTCAAATCATTCGATATAGAGAACTCTGTTCCCAACTCGTCGTTCACATACAACATAATAAACGTTGAGAAACCTGCGGTTCTTTCGAGGGATTCTATATCTAATCGGCGCATATGAACAACTTTGGCAAAATATAGAATTCTCCACTTGGTGGTATGGTAAAACCTTAAGGGAAAGATGATAAGCTAGAAAGGACTACATGCACCTCAGAGACAGAGCTAGTGAGTTTCACCTTAACCATATCATTTTTTGCAAATAACAGATGTCCTCCTCTCCCACTCGCTCAGGGAATTTTGCCAAAATAAAAGTCAACTATATCAAATGAGCACACAGTAAGAGAGGGTATGAAGATATTTCCACCGGGGCTATGGATGCTCGTTGGCAGCAGATCAAGGTTTGTGACATTGGGGTGACTTCGTCGAGGCTATGATCGCTCGTTGGTAGCGAAGCAACACTGTAGAAAATTAATAAAGGTAACTAAAAGGCCTAGTGCCAATGAATGCTTTACTAGACTCTTTTCAAAAGGGGCATATGTCAATTTTCTACTTTTTGGGTACCACTTGATTTTTTCACTGTCTCATTTGATTTCATTTTTGCGAAAATGTTTTTCCTTTTACTTATTATCATGAATCTCATTAGCCTTTCAAACTATTTTCAGACCTTTAAAACCCCATGACTTGAGCATGAATAAAGAAGCAAAAGCCAAAACACTTCACCCGACACACTCAGATTCAACATCAAAACGGTAAAGAACTGCTCAGGAAATCTTGGTCGTCGAGTGCCAATCTTCGTCGGCATCGATAAAAATCAAGTTTTGTCTACACAAATGTTTTATAAAAGGATGTCGTCGATAGTTGATTCCTCTTTGACATCGGTAAAATATGAGGTAAATAGTCGTTAAATCAAGAAGGAAAATATATCGTCGATAGCCGATACCCGACTTGCCTATCGGAATCGGAGAGGATCTAAAAGGATTGCGATAGAATTTGTGACCACACTAAATATTTCCTCGATCATCGATCCTCGATGCACTTTAGCATCGTGAATTTTTTTTTGAGGAAGCTAATCTGTAGAAAAACATGTGATAGGTATCGCCAATCGTCGATCACTGATACTTTTCAGCATTGACACTTTAAGGTATGTTTTAAGCCAAATAACTTAATGAAAACCCTGACTCCGATTAATACACATGGATTAGGCCACCTATCTTCAATGTCACGTGTCTTTGCCAGATTGGAAAAACCGTACGGTCTAATTTTACCCCGGGTCATTCTTGGTTCCTTAGGTCCGAGTCACACCTTTGAGTCAGTTTTTCCACGTCAGCATTGTACGATTATATTAATTGGCCTTAGATCTTTTGCAAGGGACATCGAATAAAAAATTCATAGCGCATCCCCGATCCACCCATTGAGAGTGACAAGATGGGATGTTTTTGCGCTAGATATGATTAAATTCAGATAATTTAAAGGACTAACTAATACCAAATACCGCATTAGTTTCTACCTCATGTAACAATCAACACGGATGTTTGAAATCGCCAATAGACTGCATCACCCCCGCACCTCCTTCGTCAACCCACAATGAATTTATGTTACATAGATTCAGTGACAGATTTGTTTTAAATTTCACTCATCACCCGAATTCAATGGTTGATGCGACACAATAATTTCTTCATTGGTTTAAATCCTCTCGAGCCATGGTAAGCTTAATCATTCTGTGTGCTAGGAAATTCAGAGCATCTGGAGAAATGAGATGGGCAACTTGAGAGTTGTAGAGATCACGAGATTATCAAATAACCAGGTTTAGCAAGCTTTACAGCTATGTACCAAGTTTGTGGATTTTTCATGTTTACACCTCATATATATATATATATATATATATATATATATTATTCCAGTGTTTCTCTATACACAGTCTCTAAGTATTATTTTGATTGCAGGAACAATGCCTCCAAGAAATCCGATCACTAGATGTTCACTAGGGGCACCGAAGCTGAAAGAACCAAAATTAGTTGAAGGCTCCTCTCCAGTGGTCACAAGACAATTGGAATTCACGCAAAGACCGGAGCTAGTCATCAAAAAATTGACAAAGAAAGATTTTGTTTAGCCTTCGGCCTTTGGAGATACAGAGGCAAGCACAAGGTCCAAAACAACACTCTCGCATTAGGGAGAGATCTTTAAGAAAATAAACCGGGAGGAATACTCATAATACATCCCACAAAGTGATCTTGATGTCAGAGAAATTGACGACAAAGTGTTGCCAGACATATGGAGGTCATACCTACATATGGTCACTAGCATAACCCCTGTCTTTCCCTGTGTTGAACTCCCGAAGTGGCTCATTGACTACACAGACACACAAAAAAGTTTGATTAATGACGAAAATGGTGGGTGTGGTGAAGTGTTCCTTCCGGTGGAGGTCTAGAAGTATTAAAATCTTAGAGACCCTAAAGAGCGACTAGACACTGATTTAGTTGTAAAATTCTATGAGCGCCATGACACCAGTCGGGTGATGGCCTCATGGTGGAGAGAATATAAGAAGTACACCAACCGGAGCACCGACTGGTACCAAACGACCAACTTAAGGGAGACATACATCTACCTGATGACTCTCATCTACTGATTGTATGGGGAGAAAGACTGCTCCAGATTTTCAGAGGCATGGATGCCTCTAGCTTACACAACGACCATTTATGGGAGCGGTTTCAACTAGGGAGCCATCATTTCTAAGCAACTCAACATCTGCATAAAACATGCTCAGACATCGAAGGAAGGAGAGACACCAGCCTTCTACATGGATTCATACTTACTGGATGTTATGTGTGCCATAAACATCTTTGCCGTCATGAAATTCAACTGGCACGTCGCAAAACTCACGGTCCACATATATTTCAACATCTTATGGGAGAACAAGTACAAAAAGTATTACTCCTTCATCCACGATGAATTCATCTGCGATGAATTCATCGCATGCATTTATTTTATTCTTTTCAAGCAATAATGCCTGAGACTATCAGCTGCGGCCAAAAATATGATATCAAAGGTCGACCACTAGTATCTGGACGAGCACGATACCTACAACAGGGTTTTTGGGGCCACCAGAGCACCTCATCTCCTTCTAGCGCATGTCCCTGACCATCTTGTAGTGAGAGAGATATACAACCAGACCATCTTGCAAGGCTACAATGCCACCTTGGTCAAGGATAAAAATTGGGCGATTATACCTTATGGATTCCATGTAGCCTTCTACTTGGTGAAAGACACCGCTCAAGCCAAACTAGAAGGGCTGAGCCAATTGGAGTTCATATTCCAGACTGGCTAATTCCGCAAGCATGACCCAAAGGGTCTGGTCTTGAAACACACTTCTCAAGTGTCATCCTTCTGGCCATATGCCCACGAAAAATTTGAAGATGAAATCTTCATAGAAAATTCCCAAGACTAGGACGCGGCGGTGGCAAGGATGGCCAACCCTATTGGCACAAATTTTATCAGACCAGGGTCCTTCTCAGGTTACCAACAAAAGGTACCGTGTAGTCTAGAGAGCTGGCATTTTCATTTCGTCCAAAAAGAAGAAGTTTCACTTGAAGCATTGTTGAGATAGATAGATAGGGAAGGGTAGGGAGAATAATAAAGAGGATCCATAGAGCAGTAATAACTCATTCATGTTCTTGCGCAAGAGACATTAACATATATGAAACATATAAATGCAAGAATCCAACCTATGTTTCATGTTCTTGCGAAAGAGACATTAACATATATGAAACATATAAATGCAAGAATCCAACTCCATGTATGTTAAGTCCTTAATATTGGCTCATTACCCCTTAATTGGCTTCCTCGGTCATATTATATTAGTAATGTTATTTTATTTATGTCGGCTTTAGGCCATTAGTTGTAATTATGCCTCCTAGTCTCCTATATATACCAAGGAGACATTTTCATTTTGAATCATCTTGTACTTGAACATTTAAGTGGGGTAAAAGGGGGTTGTCCCCTCGAAGAGGCTTATTATCTGAAATTATCTCTTTTTCAAGGTGCTGAGTACTTTTTCTGAGGTTTTTCTATGCTATATTGATATTTGGTTCTTAACATATGGTATCAGAGCTCAAGGTCTTGGGGTTTCACTACTACATCTGAGACACCCTGGAGTTTTCACTATAACTTGTTTTATACAACGTTTCAGAAGGAATGACTTGGAGGATATTTAGTATATGGATCAAGGTACGTTGGGTTCAAAATTTAGCTCCTGAGGCTTTATACTTTCGGAGATACAGCTTGTACAACATAGGGTTCCAGAATCATCCTGAACTGAGTCATTGCATAATTTTCTCTATAAAAAATTCTATGTAACATTTCAAACCCTGAACTCCAAAGGATATTTATAGAAATTAGTAAAGTATCTGTGGTAAACATTTCAACTTCTGGGTCATTTTAAATTTGTAGATACACCCTGTATAAGATAGGGTATCTGACTAGTCCTATTGACTAGTCTCAAGAAGGTGTTCCAGGTAAAACAATCATAACTTATTCCTAGAGTATCCACATTGAATGGTACTAGTTTCATTGGATCGTGGATAGTCTGTAGTATGTTTGGTGCGAGTTTCAGAATTTTTTATCAATTATTTTGTGCGAGGCACGCTATACAAGTGAGATCTCATGGAAAGGACAAAAATTGACAAGTTGTGGGGAAGTTACCGTAAATTCCACTTGGCACATCCAATTTTGATCAGACCTATGGAATTATAGAGAAGACATATCAGAGAACTACATAAAATAAAGTCTCATACCCAGAAGGGTCGAAACTTGGGAGATACAATAGAAGAAATATTGTCTAGCAGAACCACCTCAAAATCAAGGTTCAAAAGTGATACTTGGCGAACATGCCACCAAAAAAGGGAACTTCTACACCAAATAATCCTCCAGAAAATCCTACTTGGACTCTTGATGAAGGTGAAGAAATGCGTAGGGACATAAATGGACTAAAAAAGAAGATGGATTCAATGGAAGCTAAGTTGAATATTAAGATGGATGGTTTAAAAGGGGAGATCATGGAAGTATTGAAAATTTTCGTAACAGAGAAGACACCTGAAAGTGAAAATTCATACCATGAAATTCATGATGAGGACACAAGGAAGGTGAATCAAGAATGGAGAAACTCCAACTTTGGTTTGAAGACCAACCACGCTCCTAAGATTGATATGAGGAGGTTTGATGGAAAGGACCCAATCACATGGATACTTCAGATGGAACAATTCTTTGATCTCCATAATGTGC